>MVGC01000093.1:0-62915 GCA_003589665.1 Aspergillus sclerotialis
CCACCCTGCATCACCCTCGATTTCCTTCCCCTCCCTCTTAATCCCCTCTACCTTCTCTACCAGCTCTTCCCGACTCCTAAGAATCTCACTCTGCTGGGAAGCAACCGCACTGACTCTCGACTCAACCGGTCTCGCCTCAAAGTCTGCTCGACACTCCTCCTCGGATAATACCCTTGCCTTTCCTCTAATCCGTACCTGCCTGCCCATCTCCGCCCAGTAGAATGTCAGCGCTACGGAGGGGTTAGTGGCTAGTTGTCTTCCCTTAGGACTAGTGGCTTTCACGGCGAAGTGCCACCCGCGTGAGTCAACGTCTTTTAATATGAGAACTCGAGCATCTGGGTACCCGGATGAGTCAACGGTCGAAACGGTCATGGCATGGGGCTCTTTAATATTGGCTGTTATGGAGTCGGAGAGCCATGTTTTGAATGTTTCTTGGGGGGTTGCGGGTGACGCCGTGGGGGTTAGTTGAAAGGCTGGGAAAGGCCCAGAAAGGACGGGGAGGTTTCGGAGAAGCGTGCGCATTGTTGTGTCGTTGGCCATGATGTAGTCGGTGCTATTGCTAATACAACCTGAGTCAGTAGTGATATGAAACACCAGGAGATTTGTAATATAAGAAAAGAGTACTAGTATTAGCGTGTTACTTGCCAGCTTATAGTAAATGAACCAGCTAATTCATTATACTGAAGGCTAATCTGGAATATATGGTTCAATGGAAGCAGTTAACGAAGAATGATTCATGGCGAAGAGAGATCTTCTCCACTGTCTTGACTCTCCAACGATCACCATCTTATCTCTATCTAATCGTGTCATCGCGTCGATGATTGTCTCATGTTATTGTTAATGTGCCCACTACCAATAATTAGTATATATTTACTTGAATATTGAGTGAGATATATATTGACTATACAGGTCAGTTAAATGTAAGCGTATAGCAGAATCATACCGCTCCATAAGTTGAAGTCACGTGACATTTCACCTTAGATAGTTTCCCATTACCTATCACCTTCCTACCTTCTCTATACCTCTCAACACTAGCTCCATAGTAGGGTAGTCATCAAATCCAAGGCTTTTTTACCTTCTTACTATCCTATCTTCCTTGACTGCTTATATTAAATACTTATAACCTAGTGCATCTGTCTATCAATATATTGGATATATAATGTACGTAGTATAGAACTAAGGTTATCAGTTCATCCAGTATAAATTCCAACCCAAGGTGGTGGATACCAGCAATGATGATATAGGAGAGAATCTCTAACAGTTTTATTAGCAGTAACCTTGCCTACACTGTTAAGAAAATAAAAAATATTGATCTGTATATATACAGTAGACACAGAAAGAAAAGGTAATGGCTAATAAGTTCGACAGATGCAAGCTGTGCATGAGAATAATAGAATAATATATAAAAGAAAAAGAAAAAAGAGGGTAGAAGGTAGAAGTTAGGATAATCCCATTGGTTTTATAATGAAGCTCAATGGAGCATCACCGTGTATGTTTAATGTCCTCCTAGGACGCCATGCCGATAGTGACCTCGTCTGTGGTGATAGAAATGCGAGGCTCGAGTAGTAGACGGTGATGGCGATGAAGACGAGCCAGCGGAGCTGCTGGTTGGACTAGAAGAGGCGTATGCTGGTGATGAAGGAACAGTGGGCGAATGAACAAAGCTGGACGAAGTGACGAGGGGAGTAGATACTCTGATAGAGGAACTACTAGGCATGCCGCTTGAACTGGGTGTAGAGCTAGCACCACCCAAGCCTATACTACCGGACGGACCGAAATCGAAACATTTGGATTCCACTGGTGCTGTGATTTCCTGTGCTAGAGTTAGTGGGAGGAGCTCTAAGAGTTTGTCCCTAGACTTATACGAACCGCAAGTTGCTTGTTTATAATTGGATCTCCGGGATTGTCAGCCTTCGCAACGTCTGCATTAAGGCTGATTCCAGCTCGTGGTTCCACGCAAGCCTTAGAGCCTAGGGTTGTTAGTAAATGGTGAATTGATTGCTGATTAACTCGATTAACTTACCGCCAGAAAGCCCGACATCAGCTCCGACTCCGGCCACATCGAGGTCAACACCTACCTCGCCCTCTGAATGATATTAACATCGAATTACGCCGAGAAAGTATCGTATTTATTCGAGAAGTAACTTACCGCTAGAGGCTGAGATTGTGGCCCCGAGATAGGGTTTCAGGTTGACACCGGCTTCAAAGCCGTAGTCTAGGAGCGACGCAGATAATTGAATCTCAGCTTTAGTGTAGATCTCCGCTCCAGCCTCAATCTTAGCATCAACCTTCACAGGTTCAGCCTGGAGTTGAGGAGTCCATCCGCCAGCAGACATGTCCGGATCGACCAGGTTGACTTCAAACTCTGCAGAGTCTGAAAGACTGACCGTAACACCGGCGGTTATGCCAGCTGATCCTTGAACAGGCCCGAACTGGTATCCAAAGCTAAAGACGATTTCCGGTCCAAGGTCAAGAACGCCTCCTGGAATAGAAATGCCGTCGACAGGGACCGTCAGGAGCCTGTGTTCGCCGGTGATGTTTTTACTCAACTCCCCACTTAGTTGAAGTCGTGGTGTGAAGGTTGCAGAGACACCGTTTGGCGAGAGTGTCAATGAAGCTTCTGATGGCACACCATAATCTGACGCTTTGATGTGGGCTCCAAAGTCGAACGATCCTTTTGTTGCACACCCGTCACATGAAATATCCACTGAGACACCGCTGACAGGTATCGACTTGCTGAGCGGAATTTGATGATTAAAGCTCATTGAAGCCTCGGGGTCCCAATCCCTTCTCGAGGAGCCAGACGGCTCTTGAACATTGCCGACGGTGAGCTCAAAGTTACGGAAGAGCTTCTTCCATTCCGTAGCTTTGCCGGACAACTTGGCCGTTAATGAGGGCTTGTCGAAGACAATTGACGAAACCAGGAATGGTGTCCTATGCGCGTTCCAGCCACAGTGCTTACTACCAGCGATGAGCACCAGTTGGCGGTCATCTTCATCGTTGACCCACTGCCATCCACGTTGGGTGTAACCGAAGGCACGAGAGTCTTTGAACTCCATGACCATACCGTTCTTAGTGCAGTCGACAGATTCCAGCAGGTGACGAAATCTTTCCATAGAGACAATGTTGGCTTCGTCGTCGCCTACATCGACTGTGAGGTTCGCCAGTGTTTTATGGCCATTCTGGGTACCTTGTTGGAGCGTTAGTTACCTTCCATAACTTGACCAATATGTTGCATCGCGATGCCATACCGGTCCAATAGTATGAGTCTCTGCTTAGTCGATCAAAGAATGACAACCCGTCGTCATCGCTTGACTGGACCGATCTTCCGAGAAGGTTGACAGAGTCGGGGGCTTCTGCGTCTTCAAAGACCAAAGACGAGGCTTGCGAAATGAGAAGAGAGAAAAGCAGGCTGGAAGACAGCCAAGACCGCGGGATATTCACCATCTTGAGTGTGAAGACGAAGTCTGCAGGTTAAGACGATATTCAAGATCCTTCAAGTGAAGGACCGACGGTGATTTTGTGAAGGAATCATGTCCGTCTGGAAGGCTCTCTATTTATCTGAAGTAGAGGCTCGTATTGCTTCCCGCGCGATCATCGTCCCCATGCAGGCGAAAGCCTTCTCTAATATGCTTTACCCGTTCCGTAGTATAAAATGCCATTTTTGGTGATGTCTAGTCAGGAACGATCCCTTGCCAAGCTGAAGATAGCGTTCAAAGCGTCAAGCCAAGCAAGCCAAAGGCTGAGGCTCAGACGCGGCAAGGTTCGTGTTTTAATGGAGATCGGCTTCGGGCCCAATTTTTAAAGCCGTTTAAACAGAAATGATGTGTTTTTCCGACAGTGGACTCCGTACGACAGAATTTCGGTCGTGATTATCATAATTTTGCAGTTCGTATTAAGCCGCATTGGACTTGGTAGGCATTGATCCGCAGTCGATCGTCAGGAACATTTACGGGGAGGTCCGATCCTCTCATTGACAGAAATTGACGGGAAGGCTCGGAATAGAAAAACGTTTTCTATAACCTGCTAACCGTTAATCAAGAGTTGGGGATATACAATTAGATCCACGAATTAACGAGTCCTCCAGTACTTCCCATCCAGCTATTCCTCAATCAGCTATATCCTCACTGCTTGTTGTGTATAGTGGCTGCTGTGTATAGTGGCCCAAAGCCACAGATGGAGTCTCTCATCCAGGAGTCAACGTGCAGTACTTCGTAGAGGGTAGGGAATAACAGGAAGACACCCCTATCAAGGCTAAATGACAATAGGTTTGGCAGGAATTTCGTTAAGACTGAATACTGACTATCTGGGAGATGGCGGGAAGGTCATTAATTCGTCGTGTTCAATGTTATTTCCACTACTGTAGCCTGTCGCCAAATCGACAAAATAGACGAAACGTAACTGCCTACCTTTCCTTTAAGGTAAGGGTAGGTTTCAGACTACTTCAAGACAGGTCATGAGCAAGATTTCATTAGATCATAAATTCAATTTCAATTCGGAGTATTACCAATCGTCATGAGATGCTTTATATGATGTATGCCACCGAGGACAAGACGTAAGAATCTGCGCCGCCATACCCGGTTAGCAAGGAAACTAATAAACAAGTTTAAAAGGATATGTAATCAACGAAAGGACAGAATGCCGCCCAGGTAGAAATGAAGTCATTACAAACGGGCCCAGCCCTCATCTCATCCAACTCCTCAGTAGCCATCATCGTCTGCCTGCTGGTAGATGTGGCGGGTGCGTGTGGGGTCTTTGCGCATTTTCTGGCCAGAGCCGGTGAACCCAACTGGAGGAGTTAGTGTGGTCAGATAAAAGGGCAAAAGAAACATACCTCTAGCATTCACACTGTCACCCGTTCGGAACATACTGTCCTTCTTTCCTATCTTGCCCTTACTGGCGAAGTCCTTCCACTTCGCCTTACCCTCTTCCAGCTCCTTATTGGCCTTCACCTTGCGCGACATTTTTGGTGGACGAGGAGGACCATCGGTAGCCTTGCTGGGTTCCTTCCGGGCCTGGTTAGCAAGCGCAGGGTTGATATCGGCCGCCGCAGAGATCACACTCGAGTGTGGTGGGTGGGGGCCTGGAGATTGGGAAGAGGAAATGCCTGGGGATCCATCAGCCTTGCGCTTTCGCGAATCACTGTTGGACATGGGTTTGATGTCTTTGGCGGTTAGAGTTTCCACGTTGCCATAAGACTTGAACGAGACGAAGTAGACGGGGTTGCTAGAAGATCCAGTGATGGAGGTAATGCGGGCAGGATAGAAGGAATTGTCCCCAGAGGTCCAGCGCGCGAGGACATTTTCATTGACCGAAAATGAAGCTGGAGTTGGGTCTTCTATGGGAGTGGGAGGTTGTGTATGTTCCACCGGGGGAGGGCGATAGCCAGCCTTATAGGCGGGATGGTTCTCTTTGGACCATTTTTCCTTGGGGGATGGCTGCTTCGACGGAGCGGTTGGGGCGGGGGGTTTAAGTTCGGCGATGGAGGTTTCGGTAAGGGTTATGAGTTCTTCCAGCTCAGCTTTGAGACTTTGAAGTTCCGTATTATCAGGGTCTACCTGCAAACTAGATTGGACCGTTTCAAGCTGGGCAGTCAGTATGAGATGATGATGTATCGGATTAATCAACATACCTGCAGCTTGAATTCCTTGACCTCATTCTCCAGAGCTACAACGTCGGACATGATAAGTTTGAATCAAAAGCTAGATAGATCAATAAGATGGGAAAAGGTGTTGAACAAGTCACCAAGAGAATAATGCAAATGTTGATTGGAGGAACGCTGGGGATGAAGTTGAGTTGATTAATGAATAATGAATGAACTTGGTAACTTTTCATGAAGGCAGTCGGGGTTTACACGTGACATCTAGGCTAAACCATTTTGGGATATCCGTTGAAGAGACCTAAGTAACTATCTTCAGTCGAGATATACAATAGATCTTGCGATAGATGGACCTTATACGGTACTTCTAGACATGGACTGAACTATTAACTACCTATGTACCCTCTAGGGTTGGCTCTGGTTTCACAGAAAGCAAATCACGTCACTCGGAGCATCGGAGATACCGGGATAAGCTTAAACACCGTTGCCACTGGGGAAGAAGATCAGATCGTCACTACTAGTGGTCGAGACTGTATGATGGCCACATACATGGCCACATACTGTCGAATCAAGACTGGATAAATCTCTATTCCGGTCCGATGGACCGTGTTCGGAGACATCAATCAACCCGAATGCCTGGAAAGTGAGTCATCCATCCTCGTATAAGGTGCTTGGCGTAGGCAGAAATTGTTCAAGTTGCCAGAGAGCAATAGTGAGAACAACAGGAAAAAGGACAGGAAGAAGAAAGACTGATGACCCTGGTCATTCAACTGGTTTATATACGGAAACGGAGAGAATCTTGAAATGGATTTATAAGCACCTGTTCTGCCCTGCACTCTGATTGGCTCCCGGTCACGCCCCCACGGCTCATCTTCTTCCCTTCTACAATCAATTCACTCCATTCAATCTTTCTCTCTTCAGTTTCTTCCTTCTTCATCTCTCCCAGCTTCTCCTCCTCCCTACTTGCTTACTCGATCTCTATGCACTTGGACTCGAGACATTGCCTATGTTTATACCTATGTCCTAACTTCTTGGCTTCCCCCTCCCAACAATTCATCGCGAATTTCCCCCCATTCCGACTTGCCTCCACCCCTCACTTCTGCCTTTCATCTTACGCTTCTGTACTACTACCCTCATCAGCGCACTACTGTACTAGCAGGGATTCTCTCACCCTCCTCTCCTCCTTCCTTGTTTGGTGATTCAACTGTCACTGTCCATCAAGACCGGGCTCAAGTTGAATTTCACTATATTCTTATCTGTCATCCTTCTGAAACTGTATCCTCAATTTCCTTTGTACCGGTCAACGGGCGGGAAGCCCGATCCATCGCATTGTTGGCATTTAACTTCAAATTACCCTCCACCGACATCGTTCCCAATCTGATCTCCTCGTCCACTCCATTCCTGTCAAACCATCATGGCCGATTATAATTCCCTCTACCAGCAAGGTCTCTACCTTTCGCCAGACCAACAAGACCTTCTTCTCGCCGCCCTGTCCTCAAACAACCCTCCTCCGAAACAGCAGAACAACACCCCTACCACCAAGCGAGAGTCCCCGGGCCATGCTTCGTCCGGCAGCTTCAGCGTATCGCCTAATGCATTTGACCATCCCAATGGCGACGGATACAGCTATGGCAATGACGACAGTCCTTTTCTCGATTTTAACCCCGAAGCCGACTTTGATTTCCATGGTTCGGAGAGTTTGATTGGCGACCTTCCCGGAAGCTATCTGCCTGACGACTATGAACCAGGAGACAAGAGGAAGGATATCGAGGCAAAGTTAGAGGATGACCAAGGTGAACCGGGGAAGAAGCGCAGGGAGAGCGAAGACAAAGCTGCCAGAAAGCCTGGTAGGAAGCCGTTGACGTCAGAACCTACCACAGTACGCACCCATGTCATCTTTAATGCTCATATCATCTAACCCCTTCTAGAAACGCAAGGCTCAGAACCGCGCCGCCCAGCGAGCCTTCCGCGAACGAAAGGAGAAGCATGTCAGAGATCTGGAAACTAAAGTCGAGGAACTGCAGAAATTGTCCGATTCTGCTAACCAGGAAAATGGTTTGCTGCGTGCCCAAGTCGATCGTATGCAAGTTGAGCTACGAGAGTATCGCAAGCGTCTCTCGTTGATGACCCATGGAAACGGTGCTTCGGCTATGAGCACATACCCGAGCTCCTATTCGGGTCGGTCATACGGGCTGAACAACAATGATTTCCTGTTCGACTTTCCGAAGTTTGACTTGTCTAATTCCCACCTCTTCAATGGTACCCAGCTGGGCAAAAACGATCAGAACAAATCACTGCATGCATGGAATGGGCCCCAGGTTCCTGGTGTCTTGAGACGGGATGCATTGGGCAGCCAGACTGTTAACCACCAAACTCCACCGTCGCAAGGTTCGCGGGGCAATGCAAAGTCTGACAATGGCTCTTCACACCGTACTAGTGTCGACCAAGCTCCCAATGCTAAACAGCCAACATCCCGAGACCAGTCGACCACAGATTCTCCGTCGTCTTCGTCAGACTCACATCAGAGCCAATTGCTCTCTTCGAACGGGACTTCGCCGGAATCGAGCCCAAATTTTACGGATAAAGATCACAATGGAAAGCCTTGTCCGATCATTGATGGGGAGAAGTCGTTCTGTGATCAACTCGGCTTAGCATGCGGCAACATCAAGAACCCAATCCCGGCTGTGAGGAACAACTCTGAGAGCACGTCGAACACGCCAGCTCAACCAGCAGCCCAGGAAGAATCGCGGCAGAAGTCCTTTGAACCTGAGCTTGGACTTGATTTCCTCAGCCAGCAAAATGGAGGACAATTTGACCCTGTTCTTTTTGGTGACTGGCGTGAACCGCAGGATGCCATTCTATCCCAGGACTTTGGCAGTTTCTTTAATGATGCCTTCCCTCTGCCAGACCTCGGAAGTCCATCGCACAACTTCACCGAATTGGCGAACCAGGCTACGCCGAAGAAGGACCTTCCATCTGAAATCGATCAGAAGGAGGACGCCGAAGAAGTGGTTCCTGGAGAGGACAAGTCACAGATGTTGACTTGTACAAAGATTTGGTATGTCATGCCCCTGATGTTTTCAATCGTGAATACTAACAAGACTAGGGATCGACTACAGTCGATGGACAAATTCCGGAATGGCGAAATCGACGTCGATAATCTCTGCTCGGAGCTCCGCACCAAGGCTCGATGTTCCGAGGGCGGCGTGGTTGTCAACGAGAAGGATGTGGATGATATCATGGGCCGCAACAAGTAGCAACAAACCGAGATTAATACGAATACCCTACTCTATTTCTGTGCATATGATGTGATACGTCGTCACGAACGTTTACAGAAAAAAATCAGCTAGGACTGCACCTAACAAAAGGCTGTACAACGGAGGCCCCGTCTTTTTTCTTTAATTAAGCGATTGCGTTATTGAAGGAGCTGGGAAATGGGTACTGGGCTAGGACTGGATATTATTGAATTGGCTACGACTGCTTTTTTCCACTGGAGTATGCTTTGTCTGGCTTCGTCCTTGCTGCTCGTATGTCTATTTAAAGAAATCTAGGCCTATCCCTCTTTCTGTGTTGACGGAATAGGGAAGAGCTTATTGTCTATTTCCTCCTTCTGGTGGGATGATGCCCCCTTGTAGTACTGGTAGCATGACTATCTACAATATCGTACAACCATGAACCCAGGAAAAATCAGAGAAACTACAGGGTATCGATATTGAAGATAGTAAGTAGAACCCAGGAAAGAGAAAAGAGTAAAGTACAAAATGGAGGCTAGTGATGAATGAGTTTTCGGTGTTTTTGGTTTTTGACTGTTCTGATCCATATCAACCACTTGCTCTGATCAATTCGCCTCCCCGAAACAAAACTACTGCCTCATCCACATGGCCTCCCTTTCACCTCGATTCCACTGCCTTTAACCCTCTTGGAACCACCCATCAATGACGCTTCTACTAACCGAAACCGCGTGCTCTCGTCTCGCTCGAAGGGAAAGAAAAAAAAAAAGGTGCTTCAATATAACCACGAAGAAATTAGAATATTCAAGGCTGATCACTGGGAAAGGAATAGAATTAATAAAACGGAACAGGGAAATGACCCGTTAAATAGTTAAATACCGCAATGGAATAACACAGAAGGAATAAACAGATAGAAGGTTCGGATCGATCATGAAGCACGCTAGGATTCAGTAGGAGCCGGTTTGTCACCGGATGGCGTCGATGTGGATGGCGCGGGAGAGTCGGTCGACGGACCAGGACCCTTGTTGAAGCCACCCCGACCTCGTCCTCCACGTCCGCGATCGCCCCGTCCACGACCGCGTCCGTACCCTCCACGGCCACGACCTCCTTCACTGTCACTTGCTCCGCCGCTCTGGTATCCGCGTTGAGACGGATTGCCGCGGTTGCTGCCCTGCCAGGTGCCTGCGTTGCGACTGCCGCGGTCCTCAAAGAACTTGAGGTTGGGTTTACGTGGCTGGCCAGGAGGGGCAACCTTCTTGTGCTCAGGGGGCTGGCGGTCTAGAGCGGCTTTGGCTTCCTCGACCGTGCTGAAAGTCGCGACATGGTTATTGTACTTGCCCCATTTCTCAACCTTCACCAGTTTGGCTTTATCCTCCTCAGGGAACAAATCGCGAACAGCTTGTTCATTTTCAGCGTTCGACACGAAGAGAGCGTTGCTTTGCTTCTTTTCGGTCTTTGGAACAGGCGATTCGGACGGTTTTTCCGCTTGGGCAGAGCCATTAGCCTCGGCAGGTGCTGTCTTCTCGGCGGAGGGAACGCTAGGCTGATCTTGGGGAGACGTTGACTGCGGAGCGGGTGAGGGCTGAGTCTTGACGGGCTGCTGCGGGGCGGCAGCGCCAGGGCGAGTCGGCTGGGCCTGGCCGAATTGGGGAGGGGCGCCAGGAGCCCGCCCGCCGGTCACCGGAGAAGCAGCAGGGGGAATGCCAGCAGCGACACCAGGTTGGACAGGAGCCTTTCCACTGCGATGGGCGAAGTTGAAACCTTGAGCGCGCATCTCGGTAGCAATGCGTCCACCTTCGATGTCGAGGATGAGGTATCCAAACGCCGCATCCGCCAGGTTGAAGTTCCACATGTTCTTGAAAGCGCTCTCGTCGACCTGCCCTGCAGCGTTGCCTGCAGCGACAGGACCACCGAACGGATTTCCACCGTTGGCAACCGAGGGCATTTTCTGTACCACTCCGAGAGCATTTTCCAGCAACGTCTTCTGGGCTTCGTTGGAGGCGATGGCGGAGTCCACCTCGTTCCGAACAGTCTCCCATACATCAGTGAACGAGGCCTTCGAAGCGGCCAGCTTTCCACGGTAGTGGTCAAGGGTAGGATTAACAGAGAACTCATTGTAGGATGAACCGTAGCGGAAGTGAAGACCGGCGGAGATGGAAAAGTCAGATTTCAGAGTGACGGACAACTGGTTCAACATTCCCTCCCGGGCCGGCGAGGCATGGGTGACGAAGATACGGGTCTCCGATGGATCATACACACGGTTGGCCGTGTCTAACAATTCACCCATCTGGAGAAGCGTAGTCCACATGGTCCCTTGGCCACCGGCGATGGTGGTCTTTCCCTCGCCATTGTCAAACAGCTTGTGCATCACCACAGCACCTCCGAGACCCAGCAGACGCAGCTTCACACCACCGACATCCAACAACCGTGAGTTGGCTTCATCAATAATGTGTAGCTTATCCACCTTGTACTCCCCGGAGCGGAACTTCTCCAGAACACGTACGTCCTCACAAGCACCCCAGACGGTGTATACAGGAACATCGAGGGTCAAGCGTTTATCGAGAAGCATCGGAAGCTCGGAGAGAGGTAGCTGGTCTGGCGAGAACCGTTGCTTAATCGACTGCTGGGGAGGGATTTGGGCGATGGTTCGCTTCACATTCTCTGGCAACAAAGGCGAATATTGGGCCACATGTTTCAGGGTCCTATGATGATTTCATTTAGAGCCGATCGTAAACGCGGCAAACTGCCAAGATAGAACATCTAAAATTGGTCTACTTACTTATCCGCAATCCGATCCAAAGAGGTATCATCATAGAAACCAAAGTCACCAGTGTGAATGATATGATCAGCACGAGCCTGTTTGGCCAACTCATTCAAAGACTTCAGATTCCCTACAAATAATCAGTTAGCCCTGATGATCCCGTCATTATCAGGGAAGCTATCTTACCTCTGACATCCGCAATGCACAGAACCCTGGTTGCACCATTTTGGATGATTCTGCCGTTGTTTGGGAGGAGAGGGGCGGCCCCAGGTACAGGACCCGCGGCGACTGCGCCGTTGGGAAGCGGATAACCTTGGGGAGCGAAGTTGTGGGGACGGGGCTAGACAAGAGATAAAGTATTAGCTAGTCTGGTCTCGCCTTAGGGGGTCAAAACGCGTTGGGGGATAATAAACTGGGGGATCAGGTAGAGAGGACGGGGGACACGCGAGTAAGAAGACATACAGAAGCCATTAGTGAGCTGGATTGATTAGAGGGTAGGACAAACGGAACGAAGATGAGGGGGAAGAAAAGATAGAAAAAGGGAGGAAAAGAGAGAAAGACTGGGAAAGAAAGAAGATGTCGGAGGTTGAGTTGGTTTTGGTTGATGAAGCTCTTTGGGTCAGAAAGGGTAACGCCAAGCCGCTAAACCTAAATAGTATGTTTAGTAACATAATAAGATAAAGTAAGTACTGTAGAGAATTCACACCCTTTTAATTCAATTCTATTAGATACTACTTCCTGATTCTAAGATAGAGGCTCGCCTTAGCCGGCAACTCATTGAGTCCGTAAGTAGCTTACCAATATCGAGTTAGTAAATATATACTAACATAATATCATAGGGCCGATTCATCACCGCCTCTGCCCCTGCCCCTTCTCCTCTTCTGCCTCCCACCGAGGCAGACTAGAAAATTATAGAGGAGAAGCGCAGGTCCTCACTGAACTTGAGGCCGAGCGTGAGGCCGTTCAAAATGAGCGGCTTGAACTTCGGCACAGGTTCAATGAGGAGATGGCTGTAAATACAGAAGCAGCCAAGGCGCTGGACGAGAAGATCGCGCTTGTGCATCGAATAATCGATTCATTAAGCGATCTCTAGGGGTTGTAAGTCCATGTCGGTGGTCCCTCTAGGGAGGAAGAGTTCTAAGTCCGCTTCGGCGGTCCCCTTCTCTGTTTTCCTCTCTCGTCCTGGTGGCGGTGATTCCTGGTCTAGGGGCTCTAAGTCGGGTCTAAATCCGTCCCTCTGGGCCAAGCAGACCTTCGATGGTCCTTCTTGTGCGTCGTGCTGGGGGTGTTTCGTCTGGAGATATTTGTTTCTTTGTTTTTTATTTTTATGTATTATGATGTATAATTTCGTATATTTCTTTATTTGTTTATTTATATATTCATGTATAATTAGGTAAATATCTTTTTCAAAGTAGGTAGTTTGATTAATTGATTGATTCATACACGGATATGTGGCCAGTGCTAACGCTGAAGCTGGTAGTGAAAAGCGGAAGGAGCCCTTAGTACTGTTGGTTGCCCTTAGAGGAATTTCTAGCAGCAGTAGGGAATCACTAGTTACTAGCCATAGTTAAGGCCTGAGGTAGCAGGCTTAGTTAGCACAGGGGGGTCTCACTTCTTCATTCGAGTCTATCTTCACTTCTTCCCTTCCCTTCACTTGCTCTGCTCTCTACGATGATCGAAATCTACTACTTGCCCTCCTTTGAAAGGTTCCGCACTGAGCGATGCCTGTAGGGAATTTGACAATTTAAAACTTCGTATTCAAACAAGTAAAAATGATATAATCAATGGGCCCAGCAATCACAGCTCCTCCCCATGCAAATCCATTACTACCTGACCATCTTCCATGCCAAACATCTCATCCGCAACTCCAGACCGAGAAAGTGACTTCAACAAATTAGGACCTTGCAACGCCAACAACGCAAAATGACCCCCAACCGTTGGTCTAGCCCTACACAAAATGGGTATGCCAACAACGTTATCATGTCTCGATCTAGCTACATATCGATCAGAGAACGGCCAGTTATGTTGCCCATTAGTCATGAAAGCCCAGAGGTCATCGACGAACTCATTCCGCGTGCTGGTGTTCAATGTACCCGCCAGCCACATATTCCAGTCTGACTTGGCCCAGTCTTGCCGGTCGTCTAGTGGGACTCCGTATTCACCTCGGACGGAGGGCGAGGAGAAGAAGGCATTACCCATGTCATAGGCCGCGTTAGGGAAGGTTTCGAGATTTAGTAGTACGTCCAGGTAAAGATTGTAGGGAATCTTCCAGGTTGATGGCATGTCGGGGTATTCGAGGACGAAATGGGTCTTTTCGTCATCAGTACCGAGGCCATGGGTAAAGAAGAGGTCAGCGCGTTCCTTGCCAATTCTGGAGTATTTCTCAAGGCCAGTCAATTCACCGAAAGCTTTGATCCCGACTGCGGCCTTGATGGCAAGATTGGTTTCGTTCGGAAGGGGACCGGCAGCATCGTTGGATGAGAGCTGGTTAGCTATGTCGACGCCATTTTCAATAAGGTAATCAGCATAGCCTCTCATAATATCCGTATATTGTGCCGACCAGCTAGTATCGCCAGTAGCACGTGTGTATGCCAAAGCCAAGACCAGCAGGTTGCCGCATTCTTCGATGGGCATTGGTTCGGCCTGTTGGTCATCGTGGCCGATTGCATTGGGGTAGTGTGTACCCATATCGTGAATCGTATACGGGTGGTGCCAGCGTCCAGCGGCTAGATACTTCATCATCGGTTCAAGTAGAAGCCTGATATAATCGGGATTGAAAACAAAGTACAACGGGAAAGCCGGCATGATGACATCAACCGTGTTGAGGTTCCCATTACTAGAGAGCTCTTTGATAAATGCTAATGCCTGACTGGTGTCAAGTGAGCCATTGGGAATGGTAAGATCAATCCCCCCGAATGCCTGTCGAGTAGACAGTGCCACAATATCAGAGTACTTCTGACCAGCCGAAGCTTTGGCCTTTGCAGATAATTCAGAGTCGAGTGCAGCGGACTCTTGGAATGCATCGTGATAGTCATCGAGGAAATACGAGACTGCATCAAATGTCTCCGGGTATTTGGCGCGATAGTACCCTGTGTAGGCATCTCCAAGGTAGTTTATGGCTTCTTCTCTCACATAGCCTACGGCAAAATTAACTGATCTTTCACCAGTGACTCTGCCAAGATCGTGGGACAATGCAACAACCCCATCACCAGTCCAGTCTTCGTCACCTGCCAGTTTGCCATCGTCTGCAAATTGAGAACGCACCTTTTGGGAGGCTCCAGAAGCCGAGGACATCTTTGACGTTGATGGACGAGATGCAAGAATCGCCTGTCCCCACAAGGCCATGTCATTGTTCTCGGAATATTTATCAGCATCTTTGATGTCCATCGAGTACATAGCAGTCGATCCTTCCTTGTAGAAAGCCCAATCAGCATACTTTGATTGACCCGTCCATCTCCCGTCGATATCAGAATAGATCTGAATGTCATTGGAGACAGCACTCGACATGGTCACAGTCAGGTAGCTGAAGGGAAGCGACTGTCGGAGATGATTGGAGGGTGAAACAGGGGACAAAAAGTCCAACTTAAAGGTAACCGACCCAGCCGACAGAGTGAAAACCGTATGGGTGGCGGTATATTCAGCACTATGAATGACCGCGGGGCGAATATTGGAATCCGGATTCGGCACTCCCATTAAGCTGTAAGCCTGGTCATCCACGCGCGCAATAATCCCCCAACCAAGGCTCTGTCCGGCCCAAAACTGAGGCTCGGAATATGGAAGATTCTGTACCTGGTCGCTGGGCATCCATGTTGAGAGATATGGGTTTCGCACAGCTAGGGGATAGGAAGGAGGCAGTGCTGGATGATGGGTGACGGTATAGTCGGCACAAAAGAGGGATAATGCAGCGCAGAGAGAACCTAGGCCCAGCCGAGATCCTAAAGATGATAACATATTGAGCGCTGCTCAGGGTAGGACAAAGGTTGTGGTATATAGCGATCTCAATATGGATGATACATAGACATGAACGCTCCAGGCGCGTAGAATGCAAGAAATTGCACGACAGACGGAGCTGACAGGAACCAGTCGACCTGTAACAGACGTGGAGAAACCCCTGTTGGAGATGACGATCCTGTCGTCATCGGAAGATCGGTGGAGTAGAGGTCACTGAGAGCCCGGGGATAAGACCAAGGCCAGTAAAATAAGATATCAGTAATAATATATTACTAGCTGAATGAATCCAAGGATATAGAAAAGACATAGCGTGAGATATAAAGGAAAGGACAGAAAAAGGCAGAATGAAGATGCCAAGAGAGGAAAGAATGCGGGGGAGCCTTAAGAATGGATAGTATACAGTAGATTCAAGAGTGGTTGTTTACTTACTACACCGTCAAGTATTGCTGCAGCAAATGCATCAGGCTGAGAATGAGCTTCCAATCCAGACTTGAGCGCGTTTATTATCTCAAGTCTTTTCTGTTGCCATGGGATCCCGGCAAAGCACCGGATATATATCTGAGACCCATCCCAGGTTCTTATTGGTATCATTCCATCGCCCTTGGTACTGTCATTCATAATGCTGACCAGGAGAAATAGAAACCGATTCGCCATGAATTTTTCCGTGCAGAGGATATTTTCCCACTGTCGCTCTAGAGTCGATGCTCTGTCGCCACCCTCGGAAGATGCCATCGCAAAGATATCGCCAACAACATCAGCAACGGTTTTCGAGCCTGAAAGTGGAGGTAGCGACACTAAAATCTCCGTCAATACCATTGGCAATACGTGTAGGAAGTCTCAACCTGAACCTAGCATCGGTAAACCAAGCAGAGCGCCAAACACCAGATTTCATTCACTAGACGAGCAAGCCAACTTCACTTGGCAAGATATTGATCCTCCTGAGGATTTCTCTCGAAGCGGGAAACTCCACATGTTGCGCTTCTCATTCAACACCACAACATCCACAGGGGACAGGGATGATCAATAGTGACCGACGGGTCTCAACGGAAAATGCCACTTTACCCTCCTACAACGACATCAGTGGCCCTGTAGTGATTGACTGCAATGGATTTCCTCTCTTTTTATCACCCCAGGAGGAGGAAGAGAGGAAGGCAAGACTCGAGCAAGCTGTCCGTGAAAGAATGCTAGGACTTGAGAGGAGAACCGAATTCAACTGGGCTCTACCGTATCAGGGTACAGCTCTGCCAGAATATTCGCCTGCTAATAACAAGTAGTGAGTATTCAACTGTTGGGCCTGTGGTGATCTGAAGCAACTGCTTTTTTGCATGCCCCTAGGATAATACTGTGTAGTACTAGTAACAGGGATGCCAATTCATGTAGTACAGATGCTGGACTATGCATATGATCATATACATACCATGTTTACGACAAGTGTCTTCAAATAACTACGTGGCCCATATCTGGTCAGTTTTTAGAAGACATTATAATATGCCCTCTACTGTATCGAAACATTCAATTAATATAACTGTTACCTAAGACCACAAAGTCCTTGTCTTTTGCAAGGCCAATTGTCACATGTGACCGGAAAAGCCCTGATATGCATTCAGTGACGATGAACAGATATCCAACTAATGTACTATATTATATTACGGCGTTACTTTGACTTCTTATGCGCAATACTCCCGAGTCTCTTGGTACCTTACCTGCAAAGAGACTTCGAACAAGCTATAAGACCTGCGCCGCTTAGATTCACGGGTTGGTGTTGTATTGTATACAAATAGGTGATATTTTGGACTAGGTAAGGCTAAATAAGATGCTAACATTATGATTTTATATGCTATCTTTGTTGTCTCTTAATCCAGGCCTGTTTACTTTCCCTTCGGTGGTCTATTTACCTAAGCTGATTGATCTATCCCGACAGTAGATTCTTAACCAGTTCGACCAATTTAATTAGTATAAGAAAGCCTATGAATAATTCCAGAAGTAATTAATTCTTTTTCTACTAGGAGCTCCGTTGTGTGTACCTACTGTAGGTACCTAAGCTAGTAGAAAAGAAAGGAGGATGGCCCAATTGGCGATGAACCCACATCGCTGGAAATTTTTTGCTGAGCCCTCCACTCTTTAATTTCTTCCCCTCTTTCTTTCTTCACTTTTCTTCTCTCCTCGCTCTTTTTTTTCATCCCACATTCATTTTTATTTTTTTGACTTTTTTATCTTATCTTTTTTTCCTTCTTGCTGCTTCTTTTTCTGTGATACCCCCGTTGTCTACTGACAGCCCTTCTGGTCCTGGTTATTTGTGCCTCTGGAGAGAGGTCAGGACCCCTGAACAATACTCGACATGGACCAAAACAGATTCCTGCAGCAGTTGCAGGTTATCCTGAACCGTAAGTCCGATTATCTCCTGTGCCAGCAAATGTATACTGATTTGTCCAGCTGCCCAGGGAAACGTCAAGGAGGCCACCGGCGTTCTGCAGCGCGAGTTCTATAACCAACCTCAGTCGCTTGTTTTCCTCATTCAGATCGCGACCGGCCATGAGGACCCTAATTTGAGACAACTTGCCGCGGTCGAGGCTCGCTCGCTCGTCGCTAAGCACTGGGTGTCGGTTCAGGCTGATAAACCTCAGATCCGGGAGCAGCTTCTTCGCTCGACCCTGGGCGAGGGTTCGTCACTGGTCCGCCATTCGGTCGCCCGTATCATCTCGGCCATTGCGAAGATCGACCTGAAGGATGGCGAGTGGGCGGATTTGCCGAATATGCTGCTCCAGGCTGCCGGCAGCGCCAACAAGGATGAGCGTGAGGTTGGCACTTATGTTCTTTTCACCATCCTCGAGACCCTTGAGGAGGGCTTGGAGGGCAAGTACCAGGATCTATTCAACCTCTTCAGCAAGACCATCCAGGATCCTGAGAGCCAGGAGGTTCGCATCAACACTCTGCTTGCTCTGAGCAAGCTTGCTATGAACCTTGACTCCGATGAAAACATGGCTCCTGTCAAGGCCTTCCAGGACATGGTTCCTTCCATGGTCGCTGTTCTCAAGGATGTTATCGACCAGAAGCAGGAGGACCGTGTTATGCAGTGCTTCGAGGTCTTCCAAACTTTGCTTGGATGCGATCCCCAGCTCCTAACCGTTCACCTTAAGGATTTGGTTATGTTTATGAACGAGCTGGCCGCAAACACTGATGCCGATGAGGATACCCGTACTCAGGCGATCAGCTTCCTGATGCAGGCTGTGCAATACCGCAAGCTGAAGATCCAGGGCATGCGTCTCGGTGAGCAGCTTACCCTTACCGCTTTGCACATTGTCACCGAGCTCGACGAGTCTCCGTCCGTTGACGATGATATCACTCCTCCGAGATCCGCTCTCGGCCTCCTGGATATGCTCGCTCAGGGACTGCCTCCCAGCCAGACCGTTGTTCCTCTCCTGAATGCTCTTGGCCAATATTTCCACAGCAACGATGGCAACTACCGTCGCGCGGGTATCATGGCCTTGGGTATGGTTGTCGAGGGTGCTCCGGACTTTATCAGCACCCAGATGAAGCAGATCTTCCCTATGGTCCTGCAGCTTCTCGCCGATCCTGAGCCCAAGGTGCGTCAGGCTTCCCTCCATGCCGTTGGTCGGTTGGCCGATGACCTTGCCGAGGACCTGAGCGCCGAACATGAGAAGCTCATGCCCTTGCTGTTCAAGAACTTGGCCAGCGCCATGCAAGAGTACAAGGGTGAAGAGGATGGCCCTGTTCTTGATATCATGAAAGCTGGCCTCAGTGCCATTGACGCTGTCGTTGATGGCTTGGATGAGAAGGAAGTTGCTCCTTACCAGAATGAGCTTGTCCCCATCCTCCACAAGCTCTTCAAGCACCCTGATTTCCGTATCAAGGGTCTGTCCGCCGGCGCACTCGGCTCGCTCGCTTCCTCGGCCGGTGAGGCCTTCCTGCCATTCTTTGACGAGTCCATGCACCTCCTACAAGAGTTCGCGACTGTCAAGGACAGCGAAGAGGAGTTGGACCTCCGTGCTAGTGTCACTGATGCCATGGCTGAGATGGCTGCCGCTGCTGGCCCTGAGCGCTACCAGCCTTACGTTGAGCCTTTGATGCGCGCCACCGAGGAGGCTCTCCACCTTGACCACTCCCGCCTGAAGGAGAGCACCTATATTTTCTGGGGCGCCATGTCCAAGGTGTATGCCGAGCACTTCTCCCCCTTCCTCGATGGCGTCATTAAGGGCCTCTTTGCCTGCATTGAACAAGACGAGACTGACCTTGAGGTCTCTCTGAGCGACGCCGCGAAGGATCTGGTTGGCCAGGAGGTCACTCTTGGTGGCAAGAAGGTTAAGGTTGCTGGTCCTGACGACCTTGGTGAAGAAGACATCGAAGATGTCGACGCTGACGATGATGATGCCTGGGATGATATCACTGCCACTACTCCTTTGTCCCTCGAGAAGGAAATTGCCGTTGAGGTTATCGGCGACCTTGTCACACACACCAAGAGTGCCTTCCTCCCCTACTTCGAGAAGACCATCGAGACTGTTATGCCTCTGGCTGAGCATCCATATGAAGGAGTTCGCAAGAGCACCATTAGCACTCTCCACCGCTCGTACGCTATGTTGTTCTCCATTGCTGAGGAGACTGGCCAGATGCCTAAGTGGAAGCCTGGCCTGCCTCTTCAGGTTGAGCCCCCTAAGGAGGTCAAGAAGTTTGGTGAGATCCTCATGACTACTACTGTCAAGATGTGGATGGAGGAAGATGATCGGTACGTTATTCCTAGATTTCTTTTTTCTTTGCCACGAAGCTTTGAAGAAGTACATGATTGCATTTTTTCAACGTGGGCCATTATTATGATGAAACAGTCGTTCAACCCAGCTCACTCAGACCCGCTATGCGAGATTGACGTGAAACACGATATATCCCTGATTGCACTTCTGCACTTTTGAATTATGATTCTTTTGTTTGGTACAATACTAATCAGACATACTAGGGCTACTGTCGCCGACATCAACCGCAACATGGCGGAGAACCTGCGCTACTGCGGTCCTTCTCTTATTGCCAGCGAGTCGGCTCTCCACAACGTTATCCAGATGGTCACCGACATCATCACCAAGAAGCATCCCTGCCAGCTGGAATTCGGTGAGGACGATTTCGCCGATGCTGGCGAGGAGATTTCCGAGTTTGATTGGGTGGTTGTTGACACCGCTCTGGATGTGGTTTCCGGTATGGCTGCCGCTCTGGGTGAGAGCTTCGCCGAGCTCTGGAAGGTCTTTGAGAAGACCATCCTGCGTTACGCCGGCAGTACTGAAGGACTTGAGCGTGCCACCGCTGTTGGTGTGATCGCCGAGTGCATCAACGGTATGGGTGGTGCTGTCACCCCCTTCACCTCCACCTTCCTCAAGCTCCTGGTCCACCGCCTGGGCGATGAGGACCCTCAGACCAAGTCTAACGCCGCTTATGCCGTTGGCCGTCTTGTTGAACACTCCAATGCTGGCGCCGAAATCGTCAAGGAGTTCCCTACCGTCCTCACCCGCCTCGAATCTTGTCTGCAAATGGACGTCTCCCGTCTACAGGACAATGCCACTGGCTGCTTGAGCCGAATGGTCCTCAAGCACCGTGACAACATCCCCATCAAGGACGTTCTCCCAGCTCTCGTCAACATCCTCCCGTTGAAGAACGACTACGAGGAGAATGAACCCTTGTACCGCATGATTTGCCAGTTGTGTAAGTTCCTGCCAAAATCCAACCATATACATAAATATCAATTACTAACGAACCACAGACAAATGGGAAGATCCCACCATCCGCGAACTCACGCCCCAGTTCTTGCCAATCTTCCAAGCCGTCCTAACAGGTGACGGTGACCAATTGGAAGATGAGCGCCGGGCCGAAGTCATCGAACTGGTCAAGTGGCTGAACAAGATGCAGCCGGGCGCAGCTCCCTGGGCTGACCAGTTGTAATTACCCCGGTAATTACTTCGTGGCTGCATGCCATTGACGCTTGATGACTTGGACTATGATTAATGGATAGATGGACCATGATGACTCATAGACGATACCCGGATTGATTGATGGAACTGATTGGAGGGATGGTTAATAAAAGTTGTACATATTTCGTTTGTTTTGGAGTTTGAATACTTGACTATAGACTGTTTCTTGCTGCCTGGCTGTTTCTTTTTTTGGTAGAGGCTATATTATGTAAGCGCTTATATCTGGTTTCACCTTCAGCTTTCTCTACTTTTTCTCTCCTCGTATCCTACATACCTATATTCCAGTATACACCATAGTAAGTATCCTGCTCGTCGACGAACATATCAAACCGTCACTCTAAGCAAGATACCCCCACAGATCCATCACCACCTAGCAAATCACCACCACGTCCTAGCCGAAACCAAGCTGCATCCAACCCAAACCTACGAGCCAAACGTCCCTCACCCTCACCGGAAACCCAACAGTAAAATCCAAAATGACCGCCTCATCCACCTCCTCACCGGTGAACTTCACCCTCCCTTCGTCCAGCAGCGGCGGGAGCAGCGTCAAGAAACCCGTGCAAACAGTCTCGAAACCGTGCTTCGGCTGCGATTGTGGCGATGAGGCATGTGACTGTTGTATTTGCGTTGTCATGTAACTGTCCTTTGACTTTGGAGAGTGAGTACAGAGTACACGAGAGTAATAGGGGTGGGTGGCATGAACGAATGGATGACAATGAGATTCGATGAAGTGATGCGATAAGGGTCAGAGATGAGATTCATATTGGGTACTGGGGTTCAAAAATGAAGTGTGGATTATGGAGGTGTATGGGACATTCGCGATTGAGTGAATATCTGTCAATCTCGGTTTTGTTCGATTCATTTGAAAGCGATCTGCTAGTCGACTGGTTAGTCTCTGCGAGGAGGTGGTCAATGTCGCTCTGTCAATGATGGATATACCCACGATCCTCCTGATCAATCCTCATGGGTTGGTTCTACGAGTCAAGGATCGAGGGTATATCGCAGAGGCTGTTTTGTTGGTAGTTGGGTGACTGGTATACCTTATACCCTACGAATTACGATGGCGTTATATGCTTGCTGTTTGTCTGTTACCCGGTTAGTCGGTTGTTACATTCCCGTTGGATTCGCTGGAATGAGGTCATGGTATAATGCTGGTCTTTTGGCTTGGGATTGGTTAATGATGCTAGTGGAAGGCTATGACAACTTCATGGTACAGATTAGGTATGGGTTATTCTTAGTCTTCCTATTTTCACAAGAGTTGATGAATCCAGAATGGGTCAATGAATGCATGTATTATGATTATCACCAATTTGCCGTTCGTGTATCTATTCTCTTTATAGTCCGTAGGATATATGTATGCTATTCTAGGCCCTTGTCTCTTCCCGTTTAAAAATATCAGCTGTTTTCAGTAGATATTCGATCTAACATAGTCAGCTTTGGGTATCTAATCTTTACTTCTAGACTTGAGGACAGGCGTGGCCAGCTCATATAACCCGTACAACCACGCTTTTTATTTCCCTCAACCAACGCCCCTCTCCCTCCAAGCCTTATCGATAGCACACTGTCCCAGGCGATTCAACTCTGTCACGAAATCGGCAATGAGTTTAATATGCACGATCTCATTAAGCGACGGCAGCTGACGAAGGAAGATCCTCTCCATAATTCCCGTGGTTATGCGGAGCAAACCGAGATCCTTGGCTGCTTGGGGATGGAGTGGGTTTTGAAGAATGTTACAGAATATGGAGAGCAGGGCGGACATGGGGTAGAAGATTAAAATCCTTTGTCATATCAGTATATATATTCGCTGAAAGAAAGGACGGGAGAACAAACCAAAAAACACCATCAACAAGAACATGCTCCGCCGCTTCCAAATATAACAAAGTAGACCGACTCGCCTCGACAGAGAGAGTCAGACTCGAACTAATCCCCTCCATAACGCCGCTCTGTCCCTTAGCCCAAGCTTTGCATCGGCTACTGGCCTGGTGGATGATCGTCATACAGAGATGATAGTTCAGTCTCAACATCACAGAATGCATGCTCATATTCGGATCCGGAGTTTCCTGAGAAAACGACATAGTTGGTCTCCACTCTAGTGGAACAGAAAGCCTCCATTTTTCCAGCTCATCGTCTAACTCCCTGATTTCTTTTAGGAGCTCTGCATCTGATTTCTGTAGTGCTTTCAGTGAATATAATGCGCTGTGTGCCCTCGACTTGATTATAGATAGACGAAGATCAACAGGGAAGATAGGGTGTTCTGGTAATTCCTGTGAACGATGATGGTATTCCATGGATGAGTAGAGCTTATCGATGTATCCCGGGGGAAGGGTCAGGTCGCAGTTATCATCTGAGAACATCGGAGGTTGACCAGTTCTCAGGGCAATGTCTTTATCGATTGTATAGCAAAGCCAGAAAATATTGCGGAGATGCCATTGTGTTCTGGGGTCCTGCGTTGCGGGGAGAAGGGCTGGGAAGGCAGGAGACTGGTGGGAAACATGAGCCCCCAGGATGAAAATGAAACGCGTGGCCAGGGAGGCAAAATAGCCTGCCAGGCGTATGTTTCCTGAGACAAGTTCGAAGAGGGCCTGTCGTTGTTAGCAATTGATGGGATAGAAGGAGTGGGTCGGGCGTACGAGCATAGTGACGCATTGTAAGCCGTCAAGTGAGGTAGTTTCTTGCATAAATTGTGGTAGGAGGCATTTCGCCTTGGTTAAGAGTGCCTCGCTATCAACACTCGGGAGGGATACAGAGCTGTAATCGGAGTCACATGTGTGTAGGAGACAAGCAAAAGCAATAAAAGCAAACACACAGGCCTTAGCACTAGCTTGGCCATATTGATTATTAGAGTGAGGCTGATAAGCCGATGTGATGGTATCAGCGAACAATATCGGATCTACCGCTGGAAAGATGCGTTGCATCAAGGACGAGCGATAAGTCTCGAAATAAGCCTGCACGACACTTGGAGGCGGAAGCTCGAACGCGTCATGCGCTTGTAGATTCATCAACAGCGAGTTAGAGCTCATGACTCGGTGCTTTTCCCATGGTGGTCGGGCAGGGCTCAATTTGTCGAAGGCAATCATCTGCCCAGTTCGCGACTGGACCCATTGCTGGCCTTCGGGGAGAAGAAATGGAATACCAGTGATAAGACTGATGACTCCGAATTCTCGACCTGCGAAATGAAGGGGCACTGATGATGAGACTGGGAATTGACTTGGTGTGACCTTTGACATTGCATCGAGCTCAGATTGCGAGGGGGATCCTTTACTTGATGCACCTGCATGAGATGCAGGCGTACCAGCCTCGTGGAGCAGATTTTCAGTCAAGAGTTTCTCAATTCTGCTGATACGGTCTGCTAGTTGGGTTGTTCTTTGTCTGGAATAGGGTTAAAGGGGGAATAACGGAGGTACAAGCAGATAACTTACCCAGTAGTGCTATTTCGGTCTTTTCGCCGTCGTTGAGTGGACCTGGTAAAGGTACAGGGAATATTGTGGTGACTGCACCAGTTACACTGAGGGACGGCGGCATCGCATTTGATCTATATCATTAGCGTGTTGGCTGAACGATATCTACAATACCAACCTTTCTCTTGTAGCATGAATCGCAAGCTCTAACAGTGCGCTTCTTCGATCGGTCATCCAGATTCTCATCTTCTGATCTGGTAGCAGATTGAGGGGATAAATTCATGATGTAAAATTGATTTAGTACGTGGATACAAGTAAATAGACAGATTAGATTGATAGTTGCTAGATCCGACTAGTGAGGCGCGATTAAAGAAGGAAGAAGTTCCGAACCGCTGACAAAGACGTCAGTCAGCGAGTTGAAGGCCAAAGGTTACATGCTGACTCTCCCTACAGATCCAGGATTCCAATATTTCAGCTGGGAAATGTTGATATGTCTTAATGATGCAATTACTGCTGACTGTGTTCAACAAGGAAGGAATAGTGCATAGGATTGAGTCTATCCAGTGGCTACTCAGGCTATATATAGCAGCATATCTAGAGACTAATTGGGTCAGCAGAGTCCTTTTTCCTAGGTTGACAGAATATAAGGAAATTTAGAACAATATCAGATTGAATGAGGTAATTAGATGCGCAGATATCACCAAAGACACAGGTGTCTCAGATGGGGTTGAAACAAAGAGATAGGCATCAATCATCATGGTAGAAAGAAGAGCTAAAGAAGATGAACTTACTGTGAGTGTCGATGTAGTTAGGTACTGTTCTGTTCATCTCATTGTCATCATGACAGGAAGTGTTCCAAGTCCAATTGCTGGAAGATGGAAGAAATCAACATCAACACGTTTGAAGCAAAATTCGGCGCTTTTAATCTGTTGGTGCGTCATGTGACCCGGAGAAATAGCTGGAACGGAATTTCCCGAATCAGACAGTTAATCCGAAGTGTATGCAGGTGGATAGCACTGACTGACGGGGCTTTCTTCCTCCCAGGCGGGCTGATGTTGTTGTAGATATGACAGTCTGTGTGGAAACTGCAATGCAATGCAACCTTGGAGACGAATCAAGTATCCCTATCCAACAGATCCCATACCAATCGTGAATCCTCAACAGCCGGATCGCTCTTCCTTTCGGGCTCAGGCTCAACGGCGGAATCCACGTCAATCCCCCCAGACCGGAGTTGTTCCATGAAACCTTGGATCTCAGCCTTGGTCTTATCCATCTGTTGGATCTCCTCCTTGGTCCGTTCGACCTGTTCCTCCATCATCAAAATTAGTGATTCACGCGCTTGGTGTGGTCGGTATAGATTCAACAAGTGATGAGCGTTGATGAACAGATTGCGCATGTCATCCACTTTCGGCTCGAACTCTTCAGGCGAGACGGAGAGAATACCAACAAACTCGAGGAAATTCAGTAGTAGGGACTTGCTGATTTTCAGGAGGTAATGAGCATGGTTGAGAGGCTGTGAAGGCTTCGAAGGTGATTCTTGACCTGATTCAGAGGGGTAGAGCTGTTCAATGCCTTGGTCTTTCAAGGATGGGAGGGCAGTGGAAAGCTGTAATCTGTCAGCCGTCATCACGCTCAGCTAGTCCGACAGGCATACACTTTGTAGTTCTCCGAAAACGCTGTAACTCTCAGTAGGGATCGCAGGAGGAACGAGATAGCGAAGTTCTGGTGGTAGATCGAGGGCGCGTAATTCAGCTGGTGTCCATTTCTTTGACTTCCCTTCTGCCGCGTTTTCCTTTATTTCCTCCAGCTTCTTAATATTCTCCGGAGTGAAATGTTTCCATAATGACGGTGGAGGAGCAAAGGCAGTCGGAAGAGGTTTCGGTTGACCAGCTTCGGCCATTGTGATGGATGGTTAATGGTAAGAGAGAGAGAAACAGAAAGAGAGGGAGAGAGGGAAAATGAACTCATGCGGAGATGAAAGTGGCCCGAGCTTCGATTGGTTTAGACTCAACCACTTCTTTCCTCTTAAGGCTCTCTCTCCAACATTCTTCCCTCTAGCCAATCTTCCCGGCATGTAACTGTTTACTAGTTCATTTCATTCTGTCGCAATGCCTCGCAATGATCTTGCTGCCGGTTCAGCCATTTGTTTCTCCAATCGCCCGGGATTCCTCGGCGCTCTAGGTCGTTTCTGTCAACGTTCATATGCCGCCGACTATGTCGCATTAATCTGTTTGATAGTAGGATGGATCTGGGTTAGTTCCTCTGTTATATGGATAGCTTGAAGATGTCACTAATGGTTTCTCTACAGATTCAACTCTTCGTGAACCCATTCCATCGCATGTTTTACCTTGATAACAAATCCATCCAATATCCTTTCGCAGAAGTCGAAAGGGTTCCCGTGCGTAAGTTGCCGAAATATAGTATACTTAATGTTCTCATGCTCATGGCTACAGTATGGTCCATCATTTATGCCGGTGTCATTCCTTTCTTGATCCTTTGTACATGGGCCGCCATGTTTCGCCCCGGTTCCCATAAAGTCCACGTCACGATTCTCGGATTCTTCGTCGCTTTGATGCTGACTTCATTCCTGACTGATGTGATAAAAAATGCTGTCGGGAGGCCTCGCCCGGATCTGATCTCGCGGTGTAATCCCCGAAAGGGTACAGCGGAGGATGCGCTGGTCGCATGGACAGTTTGTACTCAAACCAACATCCACGTTCTACAAGAGGGTTGGAGGAGTTTTCCCAGTGGTCACAGCAGTTTTTCCTTTAGTGGACTGGGGTATCTATCCTAGTAAGTCTTGCAACTGCATATAATTCCTGTCATTGACTTACCTGGTAGTTTCTTTTCCGGTCAAATGCATGTGTTCAGACCGAGAACCGATCTTGGGAGGTGCCTTCTAGCACTTTGTCCCTTCCTACTCGCATTGATGATCGCCATTTCCCGCCTAGATGACTACCGCCATGATGTTTACGATGTGACATGTGGCTCGATCCTCGGATTGATTGTGGCATACTTCTCCTACCGACGCTATTATCCCCCGTTGCGGTCGCCAACCTGCGACATTCCATATGACAAATCTGACAAGACTCCAGATGGATTTGCTAAGCTTCCGGATGATGAAGAACAGCAGGTCCAAAGGCAGGGGGAATCATCCCACAGCTGGGATGAGGAAGCCTATCAACTTGGAGGATCCACGACAGCTCAGTGATGATGGCAGCTTGTTATAGAAAGCGTGTATGATACATTGTGAAATTCAATCAAGCCTCTTCAAATGACGGCAAACAGTCTTATTACCTACAGCTTCGATATATTTCTTTCCTGCACATGCGTCCATTCATTGACATCGTGGAAATCCATCACCCTATTCGGCCCACCAAAGCGGCCTAACGTGTCCCTCCAGTTCCTATTAACTGCAATGTCCGGATCCCACTTAATGATTTTATGGACGTTCTTCGGGACCTTGTCTTCCATAGTATCTACAATCAGCCTCCCAATCGAGGGAAGATATTTGAATCCTAAAGCCATTAGCACCGTAAATACAACAGATCGGAAATCACCATACCTCTCCCAGAAGCACCACACCCCAAAACAAGAGAGGGATGATTTGGATGATGATCGATCAAGAACTCTCGGTTTGCCGTATCAGCACACCAACAAATCCTCGCAAAACTAAACGGCCGGTTCGCCAACTGCGGCATGGTCTCTGATAGGAGAGCCCGTACTCTGGCCTCCGACTCCTTCGGAATTTGCATCTTCTCAAATGGCACACTCCTAACCTTCCCATCGGTCGAATGCTCAATATTAGTATACCCCGGATGCTCATCGCAAATCTTAATCTCCCCTTTTTCGGCATCGGGTTCAAAAAAGAACCCTCTTTCAATATTAAAAATCACAGGAATGTCCTTGTACAACTTCCTCTCGTCCGGATTCAAGCGAATGTGAGCAATCGTCCACGCAGTCGGCCTCAGCTGGTCCTTAAAATCAAGTAACTGATCAGCATTCGCGCCCGCGCAGAGAAACGTCCGGTCGGCTCTCCAGATCTTTCCATCAGCCGTCTCAGCACCCCTAACGTCCCCACCCTCAAAAACAAGTCGAACAACTTTGCCCCGGGGGGTCCCGGCCACAAACTTGACGCCTAACTTCTGAGCCTCCCTCGCAGCAGCAACAAGGGCATCTCTCGCCTGCGCCCATCCAACACCGGACTTCGCAAAGAACCCTCTCCATCCTGGAAAGTCTCCTCTTAATACACCCTTCGGAGCAAGGCCCCGAAACTCGTCAGGCGTAGACATCTCAATCAAATTCGGATCCCCACCCGGTCTAACACGGACATCAAGCCTCTCCAATCCCTCCTGGGAACAAGCCGCCATGAGTAGTCCCGTATCATGGTAGAATGGTTTGAATATAGGATCGTGATTCCAGGCTTCAAACGCCTCCTGGCCTAACATCTCGTTTACCTCGATCTCATCGTGCCTATTGCTGTATTGGCCTGAGGAGATGATCTTGTTGACGTCATTTCCTGCAGAAATGGACGATGGAATTGGGTAGGGATCTAGAACTGTTACGTTCTTGTAGCCGCGACGAGCCAGATGTAGAGCTGTTGAAGTTCCCCAGGTTCCGGCTCCGATTATTAGGAGCGGTGATGATGGAGATATGGGGGATGGGGCATTTTGGTTGGTTAGCCAGTTGACTGGGTCGAGACTGATTGATAAGGAACCGATCTTGGAGGATACCGCGGGTAGAAAGTTGGTCTATTTATATTCTAGTAGTACCTTGGAATTCATTGAGGAAGGTCGGTAGAATTGACCGATGAATATGCCGGGGTAGACTAAAATCTCGCGCTAAACCCTAACGTTCGATCTAAACTGTTGATCTTCGCTTGGACCTTACCTTGTCGCTTTCTCCACATTACTGGATAGAGTAATTTAGGTTTTTGGCCCGATATATCTTCTGAGACATGTGGTACGATATATGAAGGAACAGTCGTGTCGGCTGTGATACAGGCTGGGTCGAAACCTCCTTCCGCGCCCGCAAGACAAGTTTATTTCCAAACCCTAA
Organism: Aspergillus sclerotialis; assembly: GCA_003589665.1. Lineage (NCBI taxonomy): Eukaryota > Fungi > Ascomycota > Eurotiomycetes > Eurotiales > Aspergillaceae > Aspergillus > Aspergillus sclerotialis. The sequence goes on from MVGC01000093.1 coordinate 29,964, forward strand.
TGCCAGGGCGCCAAGTCATGCAAATCCCCACATTTGACTACCTAGTAGTAGGTGAAGCTCAATATTTTTAGGTCATAGAACTTTACAGCATTTAACGAAGCTTACCCAGTCATTTTTGTATCGTACTAATTATAGATAACGCATCCTTTCATAACCCCGAGAGGATTAAGGAAATGTGCTCTAAAGCCGGTGTTAAATCGTTATACCTACCACCTTATTCACACGATCTGAACCCTATTGAGGAGTTCTTCTCTAACCTAAAGTGCTATGTTAAGCGAAATTAGAAGGTTTATAAAGCCGAACTTGATCAGGGCTTCGATACTTTTCTCTAAATATACATTGATACTGTCGGTGCGAAAAGAGATAGCGCGGAAAGCTATTTTTAACATTCTAGCATAACAATCGAAGAATTTAAGGAATAGAAATGAGTTAAAATAATACCTAATATCGATTGTGCTAGGTTAATCACTATCTAATCTTGGTCGCAATGTTAAGGTAGGATATATTCCTAGATATACGTGAATAATCGACACTGCGGAAAACGCAGTTTACTCCTTTTAACCTTGTTTAGTCGTCGATACACCGGAATAAATAATATTAGCAACCTCTAAGGGCGGGCAACTAGCGGGGTTAAACCAGGTTTGTCGTATATATGTAATACTAGGCGCTATTAGTTCTTTGCTACTATACCTCTTGGATGTCACAGGTGTTATAGAATGTGATAGGCTTGCGTATTTATTATCGAAATAAGAGGAAATAGGCGGGATAGGCTCTAAAATCCGTGTTCTTAACTCTTTCAGTTAGGTCTATATCTACAATATATCCCGAAGTAATTTCTTTGGAATTCACTTGGCTTAAACTGCCTAATACCCGCATCCTGCTAAGATACTGTGGGTACGTTATATAAACAAGAAAGAAGATACTTTGAGCTTGCTCTAGATAGCGATATAAAGGTGCCTAGAGGCTACATGTCTACTAAGGGAAAGTTCGAGGATTGTCTCGAACGCTAGCTAAACAACGTGATCCTCCTCTTTTGCCGGCTAATACACCACTAAAGCATGCCCTAGGCACATATTATTTCAGGCTTCTAATCTGACAGGATCATGCTCTTACAGATATTCATTTACGACATTAGTCTAGCTAATAAATATTAAACGACTCTTTCTGGACTTAGTGCTGAGACCTTACCGCGAATAAATGCTTTCATTAAACATGTAATCAAATAGCTAGGTGCCTACGTTATACGCACGAACATACTAAAGGAGAGTAAGGATTGTCTACATCTCTGGTACTATGGATTTTTTTATACGGAAGCTTGGACACTCTATTTACTAATTATAACAATCATGTTACAGGATACAACATTTGAGAAAATAGAGCTCCATATATTTCGATAACTGATCTATTTACGCGCTTCGGGACTTGCTTAAATCTCCTCGAGAGTGTAGAAAATAAATAACTTCATTGTCACACCTGCTCCGTAACTTAGATGACTCAGATGCTGCCATAGATAGGGCAAGACTTATTTAATATCTGTTACAAGTTTTGCACGGTTGGCCGTCATAACAATATTGTAAAGTGTCATTACCTGGGCCGCAGGGAGTTCGTCTCCTGTTTTACGCGCTGCAATGGCACGGCTGACAATGTCCGGACAGCCCTCTTGTTGCATGGCCCATTTGGCCGCGTCCAATTTAGAAGAAAATTCGCATGTGACGATGAATCGCCAGCCTCGGCAAGCGTTGAGAACGCTGTTGGCCGAGTTTAGTTCGTTTGCTTGGTGCCAATCGAGCGACTTCGCGATTGCTTCCAAAATCCAGCGTCGGGGGATAGCGCCGAAAGCGTCGGTCGGATCAGGCCGTGCAGGTTACGGCCAAGTTCGCGTCCCATAGCAATATCGAGCAAAAACCAGTGGCTTGACTCATTAGCGGGATCAAGGCTGATATGATCAGGTTGGTGAAGTCCTGTGTTCAAATTAAGTTCGAAACGAGGGTGACGGCTGGCCGGATACACAGCGCTTTGAGCATAGACCACAAACTCGAGTTTGGTAGCCGGGCAAGGCAAGGCACCCTGGTTCAAGCGGTATATAACTGCCTGCTTATCAACGGTGTCAAGCGGATCCTTCACTATAGCCTGCACGTCAAGGTCGCTAAGGCCAGGCCCGTAGGCGTTATAACTCACTGAACCAAATAGATACACCCCGACGAGCTGGTCTTTCAGGTAATCAGTGAGACGCTTGACCATTTTCTCAAGGTAAGCTTCCACCTCTTCTGGCAGGTTATTATCCATTGTTGTCTCTATTCTGGTTTATCGTTGCCAGACCTGTGAGTAGTTGTGGACTAACAACGCTTGGAGGTTGCTAGGCCCTTCTTAATATGGTAGGGCGAGAAAATTTGGAGAAGTAGTGGGTAATATGACTTGGCTGGCGGGTGTGAAATTGAGTTGAGTTGTATTTAATATAATAAAAGCCCGTAATGGAATCTAAGATTAATTCGGTTGGCACAGCCTTTGTAACTTACTAGTTGTAGATTAGCCCCGTATTCCCCGGTCTTTTCGTACGCGTTAGGTAGCCTCATATAGCGTCTCTGCAACTTAGTAAACGTCAATCATTTAATACCACGGATTTCACTTCTTATAACCTGAATGACCCTTACACGCCTTTGCCGATGCTCTATAATCACCATGCAGTGTCTAAGTGATTTTTTCTTTCTGTGCCTGGCTACATTCCATGTTAGGAACTCGAACACTGCTATCAGCCGCACCCACAGAAGGGTGTCAGCTTATCGCTAACCTACTTCAATATAAGTCGTAGCATAGTATCAGAAGAGACTTGTCTGTCAAACCTTGTCCGGCTATAGAGCCAAAGTCTATTTCTTCTGCAGCTTGAAATCGCAAGATGCAGGAGGGGAGCGTAAAAATTGGGCAAGTTGCCGCTGTTGACAACTATGACCCACAATCTGTATGTAGTTGAATCTTTCGATCGTACTGCGATCGTACTGTACCTATATAGTCAAATTCAAGCACCTCCCACCGGACGATCCAACAACAACTTGTCCAATCGGCGGAAGGAGGATTCGACCAACCCTATACCTGCAAACTATTTATATGGAAAAGTCTTTACAACTTGACTTCCTGTCAGGATAAGAGCTTCTGTATTTTTCTTCGCTACCGGTTTATCATGCATGTGCCACCAAACATATATCTCACTCCTCCGACCTTCTTCTGCCATGTGCCTTGCTTATTGTGAAGATGTTAGTTCATTATGGCTATAACCACTGCCGACTCAATACTGCTTTATTCCCATGAATTCATTTCCATGCTGAGTCAACATAGTTTTCTTGCGAGTGCCCTTAAGAACGGACTGATAAATGAGAGCCGGTATCTGAGAAAATTGATAGCAAATGAGGCGGGTGTATTTGGGAGGGCAGTCACTTGTCAACTAGCTTCAGAACCCTATCCTATTTTCTCGTGAACTCGAACCGAAGCTCCGAATTCCAAGAAGTGGCAATCAGACTTTTGGGCCTGACGGTGTTATTATCTACAATATAGCTATTATAGCCTATGCTGAAATACAATACCGACAGTCAAAAGAGTGTATTAGTTCAAATAAATTACTTCCACGCCATAATACACACATGACAAAGTGCCAGCCCAGAGAAGAATGTAAATACCGAAGCAACAGCCATATATATAAAGAAAAGTTCGCTCGATTATATCCTCCCTGTATATACCGTTTTGCAATGATGATCGCCTTCCCATCGTATATACCAGCAACCAGCAGCATAACCAGAGTTATCAATGTTTTTGTTCAATTGCTGGTGAGTGTATCATAAAGCCGAGGGAAGCGGTGCTGAATCTTGATTTTTCTGAAAAGAGGCATCAGGTTCGGAAAGCACGCTGCAAGCAGGCTTAGTCCCGTTTCAACCAAAGAAAACATTTCTATAGTGGACTGCTGCTCTATTCTTATATATTAGAACTGACAATGCTAGTGTAGGAGCAAATGATGAAATGGGTACCTACGACACGCCTCGGAAACAAAAGTGGACACGGTATTGAAATTCGGCCAGAATTCAAAATAGAAAACTATCCTCACACCTGCCGCGGGCGGTGGCTCTATTCTATTCGTAGATAGATATAAGCAAAAATAGGGGAAAGAACTTACATTAAACCAACGAGGAAGATAACCAATACGCCGAGTTTTCGTCCTAAATTTATGTCCATTTGCAGAAGCTGCTGCTACTTAGTAACTGTTAGAATAAAGACCTTAGTCACGTACATGAGGCAAAGGCGATATTATAATTATAATGTCCAGCACGAGGTCCGATATCGACAAGCTGTAAATCATCGTGTCTTGCCTGATGAATCCGAAAGCCCAAACATCTCTATTATAGCGTGAATTAAATGGCCGAGGGTTAATGAAAAGCAATAGCGTAAAGATCACAGCCCATATTATTATAATTCCAATGTAGAGCCGAATTATCCAAGGAAGAACAGAACGGGAGTAAGCAGCAAGGACCCGTTTATAGAAGAACATAATGCTCAACTTTGTAAATATATAGGCAAAAGGCGTTAGTTGCCGAATAGCAGTCAGTATCTGCGCATATTAGTAAACATATATAATAATAATAATAAAAATCGACTTACTTTAGCGAATTGGTTAGCCTGGTCGAACGTTCCATTTCCAGGTGGATTAGGAGTACCCATTAATTTGAGTGCATAACCTTGGGAAATATCAGTTCGCACCATTGATAGCCAGGGGATATGGATAGTAGTAACCAGTAATAAAACATTCACTCATGCCAGTTATAAAGACCTGTCCACTTGGTAAGTATATAATAAGCTATTATAAGGGAGCTAGGGCATAAGTACCAGTGCAACCATACTCAACCAGTCATCAACCGTAATGGCATGTTTTTGGAGCCTGCGGCCTACTAACCGCAGGGCAACGAACACTCCACATGCCAGAGGAATTAGAATCCCACCTGCAATAATCTCCTCTGAAGATAAATATCTAAACCAGAGATGCCGGTCTAGATGGTCAACTTCAAAGTATGACATTGTTTCCTTGTTCTTAAACACGGCCGATTTCCGTAAGACAATGCTCGCTGTAAGCATCCGGAGCTGTGTGTTTCCGAAATAAAATATAAGAAAGGGGGAAAAAGTGGAAATGGAGACTCGTTGTAAACAAAGAGAAAGCTATTTGGGAATTGGGACGCTTGTGGCTGGTGCTATTGCTATCCTTTGTTACAATTGTTACTAGCAGTATTCAGCCTGGAGTACCTAGAATTCCGACTGGCATTATAATATAGGAATTTATGCTCGTTAAGGAAGTTTGAATGCCTTTCACATGCTATAAATCATGGTATATAGAATGTTATTAGTATCGAGATTAAACGATGTCGATGGTGCTTCATCCGGAATTAGGGCATCGAAGCTTCAGCCCGCCCGAGCCAAGATTACAATGTTCAGGGACAGGAAATGCACTAGTAATTCCAGCCATTTCAAATGGCTTTACCCTTGAAGGAGCACTGGCATTATTGTATCATGTCTCTGCCGGATATTGCTTAGGCCTTTGTACAATAACAAAGAAATTTTAGGATACGTTATACATATAGTGAAATAGCCCCAGTCAGTAAAAGGTACCTAGGTAGGATTGAGGGGGCCAAAATCCTGTAGCAGCTGCACATATTGTGTAGAAGGCTCGACGATCAACAGGCGATCGTGTCAAAAAAAAAAATCCGTCTGAGTGAAATCCAATAAATATAGATTTACTCCAGCCAAGAAACTGATATGCACTGCCTTTCTCTCTTCCGGGAGACAAGCAAGCGTTGTCATTATAAAGACAAGAAGCTTTCTCTGTCTTTCTCTTCTAGAAGCGGAGTATGTCCCCTAGTTCGGTCAGTGATTAGGTTATTATGCTGGAATCCTCCCATCATATACTATCACTATAGCCATAGTCCAGCTTTATACTGTTCGTTTCAAATACCGCAATAATTAAACAAGAATATGGCAAAATATTGCTCGGTACTTCGGCAGGCTTTACCGTCATCTAGCTTTACCAACTCTCAGGCCATTTACAATTCAGCATCAAGTGAGACCTCGCAGCAAGTTCTGGAGGCGGAGGACCCATTTGTATGCAATGAAGGCTATCGATTCTGCGGGACGCGCTATAGCATTGCAACAGCCTTCTACATTCATAAAGTTGACAGGGCATTTCCTCCAATAGAAAAAATTAGCAAAGGAAGGGGTTCAAGAGAGATGTCCTGCGAATTGAGAAGGAGCCTGTCACTTAGGGTTTGGTTTATTGTAGCTTATTCAGCATTTCTGCCTTAGGCATGACAGAATAACTAATCTTCAACTCGCCCCTCCGGAGTCATCATGGTTCGAATTTTATCTCTTCGCTTGCTGGTTTGGTTCAACAGACTACCCTTTCCATTCAATTTGACGGCTATATAAGAACTAGAACCTGTTACCACGCTCACAATTCCCCGCACCCTACTTCGAGATAGTGATGGTGCGCCTTTTCTAACTCAACTACGCTCTCGCCATGTGAGAACCTCCCCAGAAACCGGATGCCGCGCAAAAGGCCTGTCGACCGCGTCGGTCCGGTGAAGACCCGCTCCCGTGGCGGCTGTAAGGAATGCCGCTCCAGTCGCGTTCGCTGTGATACCAAGAAGCCGGTTTGTACCAGGTGCCAGGAGAAGGGCCTGGCCTGTTCGACTCAGTTGGTCTTGAAATGGGAATCGGAATACACAAGTCGCGGTCTTGCTTTTGGTCGGTCGGGCGTTTGGAGCAAGTCGAGTGGTTCGTTGCCTACATCCCCTTCTTGGTCGGAGATCCAAGAGTGGTGTCCTGTACCCACTGTCCAGCCATGGGGATTTGTGAATAGTGGTGTTTCGACTTTTGAAGACCCCCATCAGGTGGATGTTTTTTGTGATGATCTGGGGGTTGTCGCTTCCAATTTCGCCATGACGGGAAATAATGGATCTTTGACATTGAGTCCTATTGAGTATCCAGCGCCTTATCAGCATGTACCCAATTTGGAATACCCCTTGTCATTATTCCCGGATGTTTCGGGCGGAGGAAGATTCTTTGAATATTACTTTCAACAGGTGTGCCCTCGTACCACCGCTAGCTCCCAGCAGTCGTCACCTTTCGCATCCGTCATTCTTCCGTTCTGTCTCTCCGCCTCTCCAACTTTGTTCAAAGCCATCGAAGCACTTGGCGCATGCCACTGGTCTCGGTTCGACTCGACATACAAGGCAGTTGGGCTTCGATCTAAGTCACAGGTTTTGCGAGATCTCCGGTGCCGCCTGACAGCTCAAGGTCCGTCGACATGTTCGACTGACCCCGAAGTCCTGGTCATCATGATGATGCTTTGTCTTTATGAAATTGTGGACAACTGTGATCATCACTGGACAATCCATCTAAAAGGCGCTAAAGAATTGATCAAAATGAGGAGACAACAGCAATTGGCGCTCCCGAGTACCCATACCCCAGACTCAGTCTCAGTGTTTGCGGAACGGTTCTTTGCATTTCAGGATGTCATGGGGCGGACTGCGTGTGGCGAGGAGGTTGTGTTTGGCAGTGATTATTGGCAAGAGAGTGAGCGCAACATCGACACATGGATGGGATGTAGTCCAGAGTTGGTCTCTATATTATCGTCCATCACCGAGCTCAGTCGAACGAGAAGGCAGCTGTCTTCGGATTTGTCACGGTCATCTTTCTCCATGCGAGCCGCGTCTCTTGAGCATAAGCTTGAACGCTTGGTACAAAAAATTGACGGGGATGATGAGACTCTTCGTTCAGCTGCTGAACTGAAACACCTCGCCGCTGTATTATATTTGCATTGTGCGTTGAATGGTGCGTCACCATCTACACCGCTAGTGATTGATTACGTTCGGAGAATTTTGAGCATTACATCTACTCTTCTTGACTCTGGCTCTCTGGCGAGCGTGACATGGCCAGTCTTTGTGGCTGCCGTGGAACTCGATCCGGTACATGATGAACTATGGTCGGATGGCGATAGCGAGACTATAGTGTATGGACGGCCACTAGTCCTTCGCGCGTTGGCAGCGATGGCGGAGTCAACTGTCTCGAACGTTGCTCGAACTAGAGCTGTGATTATCAAGGTCTGGCAAGCCAGGGATCTTGATATGCTGAAAGGCTCTACAGTTGATGCTCCCGATCATCCCACAAGCTGTAATGACTGGGAGCGATATGTCGTGCCGATTAGTACGGCGATGAGCTTAGCATGATGATTTTATCGCTAGGACAGTCTGTAGTATTTATATCATTTGGTCAATTCAATATTTCATCTTTTGCACAGAGTAGAGTAGCGACCACGTGACCCATAATGTATAGTGGGGATAACGTCACGACCCGATCGGCTTCCTTCTGATTCATTCATTCATCTGCATGTTTCCTCTTCTGCCATTTGCTTTTCTATTTACGCTCCCGATCGGAGTCCCGTTTTAATCAGTCTTCACACAGTGCATACTAAATATACGGTACCGCAATGTATTGCTTCCCTTTCTACCCATTGCTATAACACAAGGCGAAATAGATCGCGAAATGATCAACACAATGTCGTCTACCACATCTTCGACTTTGGCACATACGCTGCCCGCCGTTCAGTTCGAAAGCAAACTCAGCGAGCAGTTGTCCCGCCGAATGGATGAAACAGAAAACGAATCAAGCACAAATGGCGAGTCATCAGAGAAGAGCAGTTCCTTTGATCCTCCAAGGCGCGCGTCGACCAAATCTCGTTCATTGTCTGATACCTCGAGACCTACACCGTCGACCCAACGTTTCTCACAAGACTCGAATCGGCCATCAGTGAGAGATGACAGTACTACTTCAATTCCAGCCACACCACAGCGTCCATCCGGTTTACGACAAGGACTGGCTTTGAACATGCCGTCTAGGGTGTCAGGGCAGTCGTCGATCGCGAATCGTGCCCCCCTTTCTCCGAAATTGGATTCCTCTCATATATACGGTTCACCTGGCTCTGTTCTTCCTCGGAGATCTCGTGGTCTTGATTTCTCGCGAGCATGCACGAACCTGCACCATTCTACACTCGCTGAATCGTCTCCCGAATCATCGCCGACTGTTGGGGGGCGAGGAATGAATATCCCGCAGCGGCGTGGTTCCCAAGGTTCGACGTCAATGCATCAGATGTCATCTTGGGGCCATGGAGATCGCACAGGCATCTCGAGCTCAGTATCTAGTGTGAATATGATGGAATCGGACACCAGCAGTAGCGAAGAGGATGATGAGCCAATGGGTGGTGACAGAGATGAGATGATGATTGCATACACTCCCCAGACCAACAAGATGGGAGGACCCAGTCCATTCGCAGCGAGAAATGTGATGAGTCCAGGGAATGATTGGATGGGAGGGTACTCCCAGGCTGCGACAAGCCTTATGAGCTTCCAACGGGCCCGGTTTCACAAAGGACGCAGTAGGCACAGTTCGAGCAGTGCAAGTGGCAATAGTTCCAAACCAAGCCCAGGGCCAATATCTCCACCGGTGATGAAGAGCGTGGAGAATCAGGGTGGAGGGTACTTCGGAACGAGGAACCTTGCTCCCCGGCGGCAAAGCCTGAGTTTGGGTACTCGTGACCTACGACTTTCGGATCTCAGTGATGATGGAGATGGTCCTGGATCCCGGACTGACAGCCCAGCTGCCCCAGCTCACTCGGAAGGCGGGCCATTGGGTGTGGTTCGGCGTGCAGTGACTCGGCGAGGAAGTTTACTAGTAAGTGGTGATTATCCCAAGGAAAGTTAACACAGCTGATATTCCAATAGCCCAAAACAAAGACCTTTGCGCGCATTCGAGCAGCTCTCATGGAAGAAGGTGCTCCTGTTGACAGTGACGCAAAACGCGAAGCAGAGGTTATCCGACAAGTTCGGGAGAGTGAGCCGGCCATTCCACGTATGTCACCTCTCGGCGATATCCCATCTCTCAATCCATCGGGCCATGAAGAGGGCGTAGGCCCCGATGATAGCCTCGAAAAGTCTGGGCCAATCCCGACTGGGCCGAGCTTCCGTCAACAAGCAAATCGAAATTCCGCAGGCCCGGAGTTCTGGAACTCATTCGATGAACGCTATCGTACACCTCCTCCATCAGTGCGTCAAACAGCAACCTCGTCGATGTCGGAAGATGATTCGACAATGGACATGACACCTTCAACAGCGGTCGGTTCGAATACGGAATTTGCCAAACCGTTGGAACCCCACTCCCGAGCTTCCACGCCTGCTGTAGCATCTCATGTCTCTTCTCTGGGGGAGGTCAAGCGGAAACGGCGTCGAGAGGATGACTTTGACCCAAGTCTGTTTAAACGGAGAGCTGTTTCCCCCAGCACTAGCCTCCAAAGCAGCCCGGTCATGCCCAATTCCCCGGTAGCGAAGGACAATGGGAATAACCCCTGGGCCCTCCCCCCGAAGTCCACCCTTGGTCCGCCATTCTCAGATCGCGGCAATAACGACATGGTGAACCGGAATACTTCACACGCAGGTACACCCAGACGGGTGGGATTGCAGGGGATGACCGAGGCTAATGATGGGTTTATGAATATGAGCATCGAATAATTGATGCTCCTTAATTGCAGTTCTTTCCGTCTGTAGCGATTTTACGTTCTCTTTAGTATTATCTACTTTTAGCGAGGTTTATTCATTGGAGCTGGCAGGGACATGGCGTTGAGTCAACCGATTCAGGGCGACGGAATTGGAATACTATTGGTAATTCTGCTGTTACATGTTGAGAAAGTTTTAACAGGTACATATTATAGTATAATATTAATTGGATATACATTGAAGCATCTGTAAGTCTTATTGTGCCTTGATTAGAGAGATATTGCCAAGCAAGAGCAGGCGGTGGGTAGGAGCTCCGCAATTGATTGATATCCAAACATCTCCAGCTCCTCACCTCTTGCTCCTTTCTAGACTCCATTCTCTCTTCCATTCTGTTTATATATCTAATTCTCCGTTATTATCTCTTTTTCTGAAAGGCATTCATCCATTCAACACCATCTCAACCATGTCCTCCGCGGTCGACATCGCATCCTCGTTCATCGAGGGTGCCCCGCCAGGCGAGGTAAGCTGCTCCCTCTGGTTTCTAGTTGTTCGATATTCTATAAATACCTTGCTAATACTTACCAGCTGGCCGACGTTGTTTCCGGTAATTCCTTGTCCTACGAGCTTCTCCGACCGATCCATTAATAACCCCTACTGACCGTCTTGCGGAATAGATGTCAAGACCCTCACGTCCGACGGGGATGACATTATCCCATCCCTTGCTCCTGCCTTTGAACGATATAATGAGAAGCAATTGTCGACTGTGAAGCTACCGGGCGCCAGTCAGGAGGTGGGTGGTCCTGCTTGACCCAGTTGCTGGGAGTGCTGACGAGGGGGGCAGGTTATTGTCAGCGAGTTCAATAAATTAGAAGGGAATAAATACTACGATACCGAGAGCCAGACCTTATTTGAAGTAGACCATATTGCTGGTGTTGGTTTTGCTGATTCTAATGATACGGGATGTCTGCTGACTGCGAATAGGAAGCGTCCGCCGCGCAGTCTTATCCTTTAGAATCTCAGAATGCAGACTTGATGTGAGTTGCTATAGGGTTGGACAGATATCGAGGCTAACAGAAATAGCAAATCCCTTCTCAAATCCGTCGCCGCGCATGCTATAGAACATTATCCCAACTGCTCCTACGGCGTATACCCAATTGAGAACGACTCAGCCGTAGCTATCCTCCTCGTTGCGAACAAATACTCTCCGAATAACTTCTGGTAGTTATCCACATATTCTTTTCCACCGCGGTCTCTCTAACTAGTCGACTGTTACCAGGAATGGACGCTTCCGCTCAATCTACCAAATCCCAGTCTCTGAATCAACAACAGTAACAGGCAAAATCCACGTCGACGTCCACTACTACGAAGACGGAAACGTCGCCCTCAACACCAACAAGCCTGTCAACATCTCCATCCCATCTCTCTCCGCCGAGACCATCGTCTCTCGGATCGCATCCGCCGAGCGGGAATACCAGGAAGAACTCAACCGAGCATTCGTACAAATGGCCGAAGGGTCGTTCAAGAACCTCCGTAGACAGTTGCCTATCACTCGACAGAAGGTTGAATGGGAAAAAGTCGGGGGGTACCGACTAGGGCAGGATATTTCTGGAGGGAAGGGGCGATAATTGGGGTTGGCGGTGGAAGTGGATCTATATACACTCCAAAATGCCAAGTCGGGAAATTCTCTGCGATGCCTTCCAACTACTCGCCTTAAATGCACAGACTCCCCATGTTTCCCGATTATTTTTATTCAACGCTCTGTAGATATCTCTGAATTCTCATATTTCATTCTGAAGAATAGAAAATTCACCATGGATCAACTCCAAAACCCCCCTAGACCGTCCCTCTTAAAGCAATTCGCCAATTTCACCGACTCCACCGCTGGTCTCGAAAAGACCCTCCGTCTTATCCAAGCCCTATGTCAGATCGTCTCTGAAGTAACCCTCGACAATGCCCTCGCTAAGCGATGTTTGATCGTGAAGTCGCAACTGGCTTTGTGTGAGTGTCTTTATACTACCTAGAACTAAGCCCACCTTCTACCAAGGTACTTATTCTGTTCAATAGACAAGACTAACTAACAGAAATCCATAGCAAGAAGATATTTCCGCTTCCTAGGGTTCATCCCATGCATCGAGGGCGTTTTCAACATCCTCGGCGGAAACATCTCGCTCGGGTCAATCCTGACAATAATCGAGTTAGCAAAATTTAGTGCCTTGGGCATCTATTTCGTGTTGGAAGATTTAACTATTGTACTCCTCCTTTGCTCTCTCATATTTCATTGGGGAAGTGGTAAGCTGATAATTCAACAGTTACACGCAATGAACGTCTACCTCGTTCCCTGGAACGAGCCCGTTCTGATAGAATCGAACAAGTTCTGGTTTTACGGCATCTGCCTCTCTATTCTTAGCGCTGTTGTTGAACTTCTTTTCCTCTTCTCTAGACCAGCTACCACGGTGACAAAGAAGAGGGCAAATGGAGCCAAGGAAAACGGATCGACGAAGGAGAATGAGTCATCTGAAACGATCCAGGCTCAGAAACAAAGCCAGAAAATTATGCCGCTTCTGAAGGGTATTGTCGTCGATGGGTGTGACTTGCTTCTTCCGGGCACTTTTCTGGGGTGGATTCAGGCGGATGAGTTGAGTGTCAGTGCTGCAATGGTGGTGAGTACGATTGTTGCTTCGGGGGCCATTTGGGAGGCGGCTCAGTAGTATTTGTCTTGGGATTGTTTGTGGTGTATAGTGCTGTGTGTGGGAATTTGATAGAAGACAAGATGTGGTATAAACAAGACTATAGACCTACTCACTAGATAAGCTATAGAGTAAAGGAGGATCGATTTATGCAAAATACTACAATAAGAAAGTAGACTAAATATCAATGTAGATTTGAAATACAAGTAACTAACAGATATACAAACCTATTCCAGTAGCAAGTATACTATATACATTCGAACTCCAGTTCAGAAAAGCCATCTCCATTCAGACTCGCACCTTTGACTTGATACCTCTCGCAGCATAAATCCCGACTACAGCTGCGTATTTGATATACCTCGTCGACACACCAACATAAGACGCCAGAGTGTCAAACAAAAAGGGGGCTAAGAAGAAAGCTCCCGAGACAATCGGGATAAGTATTCCATTTTCAGAGGAAGCTTGGTCGAAGAAAGGGCTATCTGACTGGTTGCGGGTCCACAGGTACTTTGCGATAACTTTGATAGGTTTGCGGATGATTCCTGGACCGTATCCTGGTTTCCCAGAAGTCACACGGAACTGGTACCCGATACTGAGGTTGAAGTCGAAGGCTTGGACTTCGGACATCTCATCTCTTGCTGCGATTTCGTCGGGGTCCATCCTTATAACTGTTATTACAGTACAACCCAACAGCGCTGGGGAAAGGAACACTCACTGGAGGCTGACGGTCACAACGACGTCCTGATTTCCATCACAGTCATCATGGCGGTTAACGCCCTTCTCAAGGCCGTAGAAATGCTTTCCTTCACAAATGACCTCGTACCTGTTGTTCTCAGGGTCGTACTTCATCGAGATCATCTCGATCAACTCGTAGATCTTGTAGCCGATCCTAACAAGGAGGAGTTCGTCGTCCTCCAAGACACACCCGTCTTGCCAGAGGGGAAGCATCGATAGATGATGATAACGAACGATTTAGATGTTGAAGGTTCTGTTACTTGGTTTTGAAGCTTTGATGTGGGAACGAAACAAAAGACAGAGAAGTAGGGAGATGAAGGAGGGAAGAGGAGAAGAGTCCATCCTAGGATTAAGAGTCACAACCTTGCTGGTGTCTTTTTGTGACGTAAAGAGCTGCCTAAACCTTCATGCTGGATTGAGAGTTGATTCCGTAAAGAGGGCGTCACAGTTGGCCAAGGGGGACGACGGCGAGGTCCGAACAGCAGGTGGTGATCATGAACTGTGATTGCAGGCAGTAAACTGTAATGGTCCTATTTTTGGAGCCCTTACATATTCATCGTTTTAGATGTTAGTGGTTGATTTAATGTGATGACGAGCTGCTGGGAAAAAGCTGTATATAGCGGGTGAAATAAAAATAGAAGGAAGTAGGGCAAATATGGCAATGTGTTTACCTGTTTTCCTTTCTGGGACTAGTGTGGTTGCACATAGAAGAGCCTTCTTAAAGCTCGGACGATGTCAAGCCTTAGTTTTTATAAACTGTTCAAGCGATTGATTGGTCCTATATTCTATGCATCATCTGAGTTGATTGACAATAAGAGGGGACCTATTCTGTCCATTCATACTCATCATGTCTACTACATAGTTCTCATATCTTAGCTTCGGTATTGGGATACTCTTGCAGACAAGTTAGGTTTAGTACGGGAGAAACTGGGGAATACTCCGAGTCCTTCTGATCTCCTCTGCCTGCCTGCCATCTGGATGTCCGTTTTGGTATCGACTCCAGTTTTGTGTCCAAGATCCTCGGACACGGGAATGTCGAAACTGATCCGCAGCCGTAGAGTAGCTAGTGCGAGGAGGAGGTTCGAAAAGTCCAAACCGTTTATTATATTTGTATTTGGCTGATTGATCGGTCTTGGTACGTGTATTTGTTTAGTATCAGAACCTATCGTATCTGTGTGGCATTATGGACCTTACCGTTAGAAAAATTCCTTCATAAATGATTCCTCATCCGCATGCAAAAGATCAACCTGCAAATGGCCATCGACATGATGGAGCGTTCTTGAATGCGTCTCCAAGTCGAACGAATGAACGAGAATTGAAACTGCGTTTTGATGAAAGGAGGCTGCTCCTCAGCCGTCTCTAAGGCTTCCAACAAACTGCGTGCGTCTTGGAATCCGCCCGTCCAGCAAGCTTCGATAATGGGCCCAAGCCACAGATTCTCAGTGCTGGACAAGTAACTCCGGTCAGGCCAGTATGCTCGGCCATCCCTGGGGTCATTGTCCTTGTAGAGGTCAATTTCACATCTGGTTCCCGTCACAATCTCATACATAATGACTCCTAACAGACCGATATCCACCGCTACAGTGTACCCTTCGTCGTCGGCAGTTTCCGTATTGGTCTGCAGTGGCAAAACCGACGCTTCAGAAAAATCACAAAGCTTGAGGGACATATTATCGTCCAGGAGAAAGTTCCGAGTGGAGATATCAGTTACTAGCACATGCCTCTCATGGATATGTGCAAGTGTGTGTGCCATCTGGCAAAACCACAAAAGTTGCAATGTGCGAGACGCGGTATGAGATTCAAGATAGGAGCGAAGTTCTCCATTCTTCATATATGCGAGTTCTATGCTGTCCTCGGTGAATCCGAGGCAGGGAACCACACCAGGGCATTGATCGTCTTGGGAAGGACTCAATCAGCGATAAACGCCCTGTTCAAGGCGCAGGACCTTCAAATTCCCCTTGACACGGCCCTCAGAGGTCCGGGAATTTCGGAATGGGTTCTTAACTGCCACACCATCACGGAGAAGCATAACCCCTGTGCCTCTGTATCCTATGACTTGGTTCTCAGGAATTGATCTACCCTGTAGATCTAGAAACATGGGAGGAATAATGGAGGACCTGGTTAGTTGGAACAAAGAGGAAAGGGGTTTCAATTGAATATTTTAATTTATCATGTGCTCTAAGCCATGCTACTTAATTAGGACTAGTGTTGTTTGTGTACGAGGAAGTTTTCAGTTTTGTTGCTTCCATTCCTTGGCCAACTTGTTTGCAGTTTTGTCCTGTATTAATTCTACCAAGGGTACCTGTAGAGCAATGCTTACACAATACTGGAACTATGCAACGAAGTCATTTTATACGAGGAGATTAGTGAATGTGGTGGATAGGAGTTACCGATTAAACTAAGCACAGATTCTAATACTGCAATTCGATCTACATAAAAGCTCCGATATAAGGTGTAGTTAGCTGCTAATCTCAGACATATCGTGGAAATTGGTTAATTTATACAGTTTGAACTAGCATATATGCGGCCCAAATTCACTATATGCTATCATAATACTTAGACAAAGGAATTGATGCTGAAATGAGAATAGCCCAAGTTGCTACTAGCAAGAACTAGAAATTGCAAGACAGCATGTTGAATCGTTCATTTCTCGTAAATACAGGTGCCGTTGAGACATCACCTTCTCGTCTTTATCTAACCAAACACTAGCGAACTCCCAACTCCATAAATCTATTTCATCTACTTCCTCTCCGTTTTCAACAACTCCTCAATATGCGGATTCAACCAATACTTCCTCAGAACGTTCTGATCCATTGTCTTCGCCCCGGAAATCGTCCCACAACACACCCCCTCTCCAGCACCACACGTACAATCGAACGGCTGGTCCATGTCCCATTCGGAACTGGGATAGAAAAAAGTTAGGGGATCTCCGCGCTTCAATGGCTGATCGTCGACAACTCTCACTTCCATCTTGTGCATGTCGAAATTGAGCGACGGGGCGCAGGAATGGTTACAGAAGACGAGATCGGAGTTTAACTCAATGTGACTGTCTTTCCCGGTTTGGACGGAACTCCATGCTTTTTTGGATGGTGTTGCGGTGGTAATTTTAGTGAAGAGTGCTCCGGCGGGAAGGTCGACGAGGGAGATTGCGGCGCTACCGAAAGCTTTCGGACTGCGGGACACTTCGAGCAAGTTTGGATGGGTTGGCGGGGGCACTGTAGTGGTAGTTGAGGCCACAGTTGCAGAAACGGGTTCTGGGACAGCAATTGGAGCCATCGTGGAGGAAAATAATCGTTCTGACGTAGATGTGTGACGGAGGGGTCCAATTGCTGGGTGAAATTGAAGGCGAGGGGTGATTGATTTCTCCTGACGGCAGACACACCCTCGCTGTGTTCTTACATACTTCGTTTGACAAGACTCAACCCGCAACTCGGCGAGACTCGCATTGGGAGAGCATCGCTGGGGCTTCCCTTCTACCGAGGATTGCCAGGATTAGCAGTATCCGGATCGATGGGAAGTTTGGGTCTGGTGGAGTAGATTACAAGCCTAATTGATGGAGTTGCGACTAGATCGACCGAGGTATTCTTATTATTGCAGACTTGTCTCACAAACTTCACTCTTGGAAGGTGTGGCAGTGTTTACCCTAATGCAGGAACAGACAAGAACAGAATAGGAACAGGAAACTTCTGAGCATAACAATTCGGCTGTGAGTATACTAACATTAGCCGAATAGTACCGATTCCTATCGAATGTAGTTATTTAATTTAACACCAGGGCCGTGTTGTTTCAGCCCATCCTATCATCTACGATCGTTCACCGAGGGCTTGCCTTGGAAATAAGACCGCTTCTTCCTGGCCTACGTCATCCCTCGGAATGCTAGAGTCAATTTCGCAAATCGCCGGTGCCGCCGGGAATACCCAATTGCACTATAACCTATATGGAATTGACTGCAGTCGTGTTTGCACATGTGTTGTTGTCATAAACCGCTATGGATACTGGGTGGAGTAAGTAAGTCAATTGCTATAAGTCTGTCAATTCAGCAGTGGGCTTATCAATCATTGCCTAGAAAGGACAGGCAGTACTGATGAACACTCAGTTCATTTTGGTCTCCAATTCCTGCCCGTTTAACCATTTGTCCAAACTGGTTGTCATTTCCTTATACCACCCATGCAGCAACTCCTCCTCCGCGTAGCCCATATGCGGTGTCAACAAAACTTCACTACGTCCATCTTTCCCCCAAGCTGTCGTCCTCCAAGGACTATCAATCCGCAAGGGCTCGGTGTCAAAAACATCGAGCGCAACTCCTCGGACCAGACCCTTATTCAGGGCTTCTAGCAAAGCACCCTCGTCAATCAGCGGACCGCGCGAAGTATTCACTACTAACGCAGAAGGCTTCATGACATTCAAGTCGGCAGCCCCCACAATCCCTCGACTCCGTTCTGACAGCACATTATGTATACTAAGCACATCAGCTCGCTGGAAGAACTCCGCCTTGGACGGGATGACCACAAAACTACCCGCCGGTAAACCGTGATCGCGAGCCTGTGCATCGGCCTTCTCCTGGGTTAAGTTAGAGGACCAAGCTATAACCTTCATACCGAAAGCTAGCACAGCTATCTTCCCAACTTCCGAGCCTAGTTTCCCGAGTCCGAGCAATGCGAGTGTTTTCCCGGACAAGTTTAGAGCAAGCGAACCTTGCCATTCACCTCTTTTCACAGCTGCATCATCCCTCGCTACATTTCTCGCAAGAGCAAGAATCAAAGCCCAGGTATGTTGCACTGTAGAATTGACTCCGGGCGGTCGGCCAACTGTCCCCGCTACCGTTATGCCCCGCTTCGAGAATGCGTCCAGATCGAGTGCCAGATTGCGCATGCCGGATGTAAGGAGCAATTTCAGGTTCGGGAGGGAGGATATAATATCTGCAGAGAATGGCGTCCGTTCTCGCATGGTCACAATGACATCGTAGGGTTGTAGACGGTCGATCAAGGCTTGTTTCTGGGACTCATCGCGGGGGTTGAGAGTGTCTGGGTAGTGGGATATCGACACTCGGGAGGAGAGCGGTTCGAAGAGTGGGACAGAAATATTCTGGTAGTCATCCAGAATGGCGACTTTGGGCTTTGGGGTCGTCATATTGGGTGTATTGAAGTTCTGAGCTGGTTGTTCTTTCTTGCTCTGTCAAATTGGATTAACTATGAAGGCTGGATGACTAATATACTGTGCATAAAAGCATTACATATGCATAGTTATGCCTGCTTATGCAATTGGCTACAGGCTTCAATTCTCCCATCCTCGACCTACTACGTAGTAGAGCACCCTGTTTATATCTATATCTCTGCTTACTTCTTATTTTATGAACACTATTAGCAACGTTTATGGCTTTTTCAGGGGGAAAAGTTCTTCAGGAAGCTGTACTAAGAGTGAAGCCGAATATTCACATTCTCAGTCTACAAGAGAAGCTATCGGCAGTTGAACTCGGTACTCATTTTGCATTGCTAGGCATGAGTAAAACTGGAAAATCCTTGAAAATGGCTGGGGTCGCTTTGATCCCCGTACATATATGGAATAAACGAGCATTCACCATAGAAATACATGAAGTACCTACCTAGGTAGGAACCGGTAGATATGCAATGTAGACAGTCACTCCAATAAACGCCTATCACATCTGGTTAACCTTCCCATAATCGTTGGCCTCCCATAAAAACAGCTGAGCCCGTGAACACGACTGATACCCCTACCATCCATAAACAAATCAACGATCTGGACAGTGAGCTATTTCACGACTGAAGTAACTCGACGGAGCAAAACGATGATTCCACGATCAGTGCACATGCTTGTAGACAGTGTTGCCTGCGATCTACCTCAACCTGTTCCTTCGGCAACTAGCACAGACCTTCATCAGACAATTCCTGCACATGAATACATATTCTGGCAGAATATCGTGACAGATTTCGCACTCCATACTACCACGGCTGCGAAAAGCCCATTGGTCATCCTTCTGGTGGTTACAACTGACATTCTCATGCTGCTGCAGGCTATTGACGGCCCGATTAAATGCATTCCGACGGTCTGCATTATTTGCATTCCTTGGCATATCTTCGGCGACAGCTCGATTAGCCGTGGCAATTAGTCTTTCTTCGTGCCAAACTGGACATGTGCACGTTTTCCAAACTTTCCCGCAGGCATAGCAGAACTCACGACCACAGCTTGAAGCGGATTAGCGTTTCCACTAGCTTGATTGTCGAAAAAGGACAGAGACAGTGACATCCACTTACCGGCACCTTATGTGGTTGCAACCATGTTTGAGCTCCACCATGGTCCGGCAGTTGAAGCATCGCCTCCAACCATGAGCCTCGGCCATGGCCAGGACGCTTTGAAGCGCTTCATCCAACGGACAGTCAACATTCGGATGTTCGAGCGAACGACACAGTACATGGGTATTCTTGCCACATTCTGGGCAACAGCCATGCTCGTCTTTAACGGTGAAGGGAGGAATAAACTTAGAACATGTTGGGTCAGCACAGTACAATCGATCCTTGGTAGCCCATTCGATTGCCCTTTGGCCAAACGCACGCAGTTCCTCGTAATCCAGGAACCTGAGCCCAATTCCAGGTGGGATGATATTACCGCAACAACGGGGTGGGTACAACTGCTCGTCTCTAGTCGCTCCGAGGAAAATTTGCCTCGTACAATCACGGCAATATTCATGACCACAGGCACCCACAAACATGGCACTATCGTGCTTTTCAAGACAGGCAGCGCACTCTATATCATAGCTTGTTTTCGACGACGAAGCTATATGTTTCGAAGAACCCTCTCCATTGTCCTCGGCCATTGTGCGGCCCATCAAATCTTCCATACCAACGGAGACAGCATCATCAGTTTTATGGGCCGGTCTGGGATTGCTCGCTGCTGAGACATGTGAAGCGTTTCGAGGGATCGGTTGTCCATTACTAAGAGCAAGGGCGTATCGACGATCCTGTTCAGCAATTCTTTCCTCGCGTCTAATAGAAGCGAGTATATTCTGATCAGTAGCGACCGCTGAACTTATGCTGAGAGCCAATATTCCATCTTCTATAGAGGTTTGGGCGTTCAGAATTTCCTCACGCATAAGCTTAAAGGCAAGTTCGTTATCTGTCAGGTTGCCTGCCGCTTGTTTTCCCTTCTGTTTGTTTTCGACATCTTCCAAATCTTCAAGGAGAAAACGAAAGGCTAGCTCCTTACTCTGATCGTGATCCATGTTGAGATGTGATTAAAGACTTGCAGAATTAGTACATGCTGTCTTCAAACAAATGAGAGAGAGAGACCTCTTACCTTCGGTCTGCCTTCAAGTAAATAATGAGAGGTTTAACTTGAGAACTGACACACTCTGTCTTCAAATAGATAACAAAAAGAGATTCCTTGCCTTGATCTGGTTTCGAATGTGAGAGATTTGTTATAGTAAGTTGATGACTGGTACACTCTAACTTGATGCAAACGAGATGGAAATATATGTTGACTTTAAAATTCAGAACACTTAATCTTCAAACAAATAAGAAAGAGAAGAATTGAAAGTACAGAAGAAACGAGAGGATGGAAGTTGGAAGAAAAGAGATGGAGAGTTGATGAAAGGTGAAAGAGTCCAAGTGAGAAAAAGTAGGAAATAAATACTTTGGCAACCTTCACTTTTCTTCCTTTCCCAGCCAACTTCCCTAAGACTAATTCAGAAATTGAATAGTATGTATTCTTTTATGGCACCTATGAATGCCATTGATAATACTCGTTAACTTTATTAAGTTCCTTTCCGTAAAGTGTATAGCAGAGTCACTAACATCTATAGATTAGCAGAGACTAGAGGATTAACCTTTTGACTCTCTAATCACCACTAGACCAGCTTCAACGGCCTTACCAGAACACTTAGTCCTCCCAAGAACGCAGTCATACCTGTGAATACAATCAATGGCCCATATCCGCTTCGGCAGTCCAGCGTCTCAGGCGAAGAAAAGTGACAAGGATTCCGAACCCTACTGGCTCGAGAATATACAAGAATCACTGCTTTAGTCAGATACGAATGAGGCTTATCAGCTCGATACACGAACCATAGCGCATGTACCGATTGCAGCGATATTGCCGGATCTTTGAATGGCTCATAGGTGCTATAATAGTCCTGGAAGATACCAAAGGCGAAATTAAAGCCTGTAGAAGATTAATTAGAATATTAATCTATTTCTGTTCATCAAGGTCAACTAAATACCCCAGATTAGAGCTTCGATTGAAAAACAAGCGGCCAGGAATAGCCAGGCATCTTTCCTCCATCGACTGTAGGAAGATAAGTTTCATGGTTGGCAGAATCCCAGTCTGGGCGAGTTAGGGTTAATCGAGTGAAGCTCGACTTCCATTGGGTGGGCAATTCTGTATGGTTCAGTAAGGAAGAAGGATTCATGATCCCTCTGATGCGGGAACTTATTCAGGACTAGTTTAGGGCAAGTAGTCTTTCTTGATTGATTGATTGATCTTGACTCATTCCCCACACCCCGCAACTATTTAATCCCCGAATATCGTTGCCTTTCGCTGTCAGACGCCGATTCCTACAATTACTATTCTCCCATCAGCGATGTCTATCCTAAATATCCGCTATGCCTCTGAAGGCGATACTCCAGGATTATCCAAAATAAACATCGACGCATTTGCCGCTACGGGCAAATTTATGGCGAACACATGGCCGGGGGCCAGTCGTGAGAGTCTGCTGGTGTACAAAGGCGTCGTCGCACTGAAACACCTGGCTGACCCAAAGAAGCATGTACTAGCTACGATTGAACCATCCACTGGTGAAATTGTGGGGTATGCTCGCTGGGAGATTCCCCGGGGAATTGGCTATGATCATGAAGTGCCCCAACTCAGCGAGAAAGGAGCATACGCGGTCGACAATCAGATGCAGTTTGCACCAAAGCCGATGAATGACGAGCTGTACAGTCTTTTTAAGCGATTCCTGGAGGAGAAGAGGAAGAAGTATTCCACCGAGGATGATTTTGGTCAGTAGTAGTAGCAGTAGTAGTTTTTGATCTGGTGTTTATAATGGCTAACCGTGCTTCAGTTTTGGATTTCCTGGCTACTTCTCCGGCTCATCAGGGAAAGGGAATTGGGACAGCACTTCTAAAATGGGGCCTGGAGAAGGCTGATTCGAAGAAAAGACGCTCTTATTTGGAAGCGACGCTTGAGGGATATCCGCTGTATTCCAAGTACGGGTTCAAGGCCGTTGAAGAGGCCGAAATAGATTTCACTCAGCACGGGGGAGAGGGACGTCAGAAGTTCATTATGATGATTAGAGATCCCCAATGAGTTTATTGCTGAAATAGACAAAGCCCCAATTATTTGGGGATTAGAATCGATATATCGTTATGCTATTATATCCACCATAACAACCGCAATGTCTCGTATTCAATTATAACGTTACGCTCAAAGTATATTTATATCTTCAGGTCCCCTCCAATGCCTCCGACAGTCTGGAACACTTTCCTATAATCATTCTAGTTTCTAGCGTTACTACAAATCTACAACATGCCTCGCTTTCACAGCCCTATTGATGATGCCCTCCTCTTCTACCGAGACTACAAGCCAGATAGACCTACTCAGCAGCCTGTTCTTCTGTTTATTCATGGCTGGCCGTATTCCTCCTTGATGTACGAGCAACTGCTACTACCCCTCTGTCAGGAGCATAACCTCCGTTGCATCGCACCTGATCGACGTGGTTTCGGCAACAGTGACTGGGACGGAGCGGACAGTTCTGAAATCACGTACCAAACCATGGCGGACGACACAGCCTATCTGGTTGAGCTACTCAAAATCGGTCCTTTTGTTGCGATCGCATCCAGTATGGGACCTGGAGAGACGGTGCTGGCATATTTATCTAGTCCGTATTTCCGTGACAATTGTAAGGTATGTACCAGGATCGTATCCTCCTTGAGCAAGAAACACTGCTAATAAAGAGTCAGGGCTTCATCTGGCTCGGTCCCTCTCTTCCACACCCATTGAACAGTCCTAACGCCGCACCCGAAGTTTGGGACTCCATACTGAACGGATTCAGTATTTCCCGGGGAGACTTTACGCATTCTGCTCTTCCAGATGCATTAGTTGGGGAGAATCCCTCGCTGTTGACACCTGAGACACTTCAACGATACGAGTATATCGTCGGCCAAGCTGATCCTCTGGCTATCCAGCATTGCGTTCGGATTATCATCGGGATCGACTTTTCCGAAAAACTGCTACAGATTAGGGAATCAGATGTGCCCATTCTGTGCCTTCATGGAACAAAGGATATAGGAATGCCGTATGAAGCCAGTACGAAAGTGATTAAGGAGTTGGTGCCGAGGGTGGAGGTGAAGTTGTATAAGGATGGGGCGCATGGTTCGTACTAATATCCAGATCTGTGGATTTTATTAACTGAGGATAGGACTTCAAGTCTCTCATCGCGATCAGGTATTAAGAGATATTTTGGAGTTTTTGACTAAGATAGTAGTCTGAGGGGGAGGACTGAGCGGGAAGACGAGGCTGAATTGGAGCATAACGTTATGCCTCGTATTTCCCCTCGTATTTCCCCTCAAATAAATGCCAGGCAACATGTTTCTTCTCTCTTGTTTTCTGAACTTTTGAATAGCTTTCTTAATTCATGCACTGGTTTTAAGTCTTGAACAGCCTCCAAATGCCCACCAAACGCAAGGCAGCAGACCTATGCATTCCAGATCTGGAAGAGAATGCACCCGAAAGAAAGAGATTACTCAATATTTTGGCCCAAAGAAGATACAGTAAGTTCTTTCTTCGTAAAGTGGCCTTTTCTAACTTGACATAGGACAAAGGAAGAATGACCGACTTCGAGCCCTGGAGGCTCAAGCAAAGGGCAACATAACACCTGCGGTTTCTTCTTCTGATACTCAGTCAGTGAGCGACAAAAATGGGACACCCAGCGACCCAAGTTCAGATACCTGCCAGTCAGACCTGAGTGCCAGCGAGCCGACGGAATCGAGTATTCTGTTTCCTCTGCCTGATTTACCAGCAGATCTACCAGCCCAAGATCTATCAAGTCCTCCATTTTCAAGCGATTTCGACTTGTACATCCCTCCATTCACTCCTGAATCCGATTCTGAACTTGCTTCGCTCTTCCAAGCAAATCCTGTCTCTTCTACTACAGCCTCTGACCCCTTTGCTCTCTCCACCCAACTACAAACATACCAGTCCACGACCTTCACCTTCCCAGACGATCATCAACTCCAAGTCCCAGGGTTGACACTCCTCAGTGCAGCGGTAAAAGTCGCTCAGCGGCTCAATGTTATAGATTTGATTTGGGATATGACCGCCATCAGTCCTTTCTACGCAGTGCCCTCCAGGCAAGCAGGGAACCCAACGATAGATCTCACTCGCCTTCCGTCTCATCTCCAGCCAACACCAACTCAACGACTTATCCCACATCACCCTGTCCTTGATCTTCTTCCCTGGCCAGCTACCCGGGACAAACTGATTCAGGTATTCAACCTTCCTGTTGAAGTCAGGCCGAAAACCGCACAAGATCCAATGGGTGTTGTTCGATTGGTATATGATATGGAAGACCCAGCTGGGGAAGGCATAAGAGTTACCGGGGAGGATCCACTTGAGGTTAAGGGTTGGGAAATTGGACAGGTATTGTTTGAGAGATGGTGGTGGGCTTTTGATGGGGTTGTAGTGGAGGGGAGTAATTCTCAGAGGAAGAAAAGAGGACAGAAGAGGTTGATTTTGGGATGAGGTATTGACCAATAGTATTCATACTACTGAGCCTATTCACGAACTGTGCAAGTTGCAGCGTCTGTACATCGGCCAACTCCAAAGTATAAACAATAATCAACCCCCCTTAGCAAACTTCTTCAGATTATCCTCACTTCCATTCCAAATATCCGAATCGCCTCCAAACTCATATGAATCCGAATTCTGCCAGAAGCTCTGAGTTGGCCAACCACCTGGGACACTCCCCGGCGAACTGGCATACCTCGCCAGAACGAGAGGGCAATCCTGGCTGAAATCCGTCGCACCCCCGGTACAGGTATTCCACCAGTCAGCTGTGGTATAGATCATCGGATACCTACCCGCCTTGCTGTTATAGGTATCGGCGAAGTCCTTGATCCAAGAGACCATGTCGCCTGCGCTGAGCCCATAGCACGAGTCGTCACCATACGGGTTGTATTCCATGTCGAGCATGCCGGGAAGGGTAATCCCATCGTCACTCCAGCCCCCTCCATGTGCGAGGAAGTATTCGGCTTGGGCGGACCCGGAGCTGGACGAGGGGACGGCGAAGTGGTATCCGCCGCGGATGAGGCCGGCGTTGGTGGCTCCGTTATAGTGGGTGCTGAAGGAGGAATCAACATAGTTCGTGTTTTCGGTGGCCTATATTTGGTTAGTTGTGTCTGTCATGAGTGGGTGAGACAAGTGCTAACCTTTATGATGACGAAGCGGGCACCAGCCTTATAGGCACCGGCGTAATCGACATTGGGCTGGTAGTGGGAGATGTCAAACCCCTGAACACCGCTGGCCCGCTTGTCAAAAGTCGGGCTAGCAGTTGCAAGGGAAGCGGAGAGAAGAGACAGGGTAGCAAGCTTCATGATGGATGATGTGATCTGAATTGATGGACTGAGCTGCTGGAGCAAATTTCACGGCTATTTATGTTCAAGAGCTCCATGAAAGCAGACTCAAAATACTCACGATCACAACCATCGAATGCTACCTCTCTCGAAATATAACTACATCAGGAACGGCATTGTGTTCCAAATAATGGCCAGGAGTGATCGGCAGGGCTAATGTGGAGAGAAGATACAAGGGTTAGAAAATCCCGGTGAATCAGATGAAGAATAGAAACCGCATGGGCTCAGGACAAGAATGAGGTTACTTCTTGGCTTGGAACTAGACCAGATCGGAGCGTGAAGAAAGAGGGATGGCGATGATACGGTGGGAGTATCAAGTTGTGGCAGATTAATTAAAGAGAGAAAATATACCGAGGTACAGTACATAGATGGTTATGCACATAGTGTCTATTAGTCATCCACTGCATAAAGCACCCATGCATAAAAGGGTCCATGGATCGACAATGACCAAACAAGTCGAAAAGAAGCGACGATCAACAGGGAAAAGGAAAGTTAGGCAACCTGATATCATTCCAGCATCTCCATCTACTTCTCCTCCCTCCCATCTTCCTCCCCTATCAATTCAATCAAATCAACTCGTGATGGTTGCGGTTCTACCCGCCTCCTTCTCCTCCCTTTTACCACTACCATGACCAGCACTACTGGCAATGACAAGGATTTCCGGGACCAACTTGGCAAGTTTCGCTTAGACTCCGTTGCTAATTCCCTGCCTCACCCTCCTTCTACCTCCTCATATCCTCCTCCACCTCTTCCTCCCTCGGCTCATCCTGACTTCCCCCCAACTTCGCATAATCCACACCACTCCCTCTCCTCCCTCTCCCGCAGCAAACGTGTCTCTACAGCCTGTGATTTTTGTCGCAAAAGAAAGAAGAAATGCGATTTTCGCTATCCCAACTGTTCTGCATGTACCCGTGCTGGTGTTCGCTGCACCATCCCTCCGCCCGGACCCCAAGTCGCTAGTGCGTCGGTTCCCCGCGACCAACTGGAGAATCTGCAGAAACGCGTCAAGTGGCTGGAAGATGTGGTCCGTCGGAAGACCGGAGTGGCCGTAGCGGACTTGGCCACCGGTGCTAGTCTTGTCGACAGTGAAGGCGATCCGGATTGGTGGTATCAAGTACCCTCGATCTTGGCTAATAGCAGTCACAATGGTCCTCCTTCGACCGCAAGTCCTGATGGTAGTACTGGTGGTTCATCGGTTGGTCCGGCTGGGTCAGAACAGGGTTTTGGTACTCAACTTCCTAATGTTGGAGAGATCTTTCGCGATCAACTCGAACATCGCCGACCGTCGGTCGCTCGTCCTGTTGCCAAAGCACCGCGAATATTATGGCTATCGTCACTCGAAGAGACTGAGCGAGTCGTCAATCGATACTTCGATAGCATGGGCTACCAATATCCTTTTTTGTACCGGTCGGAATTCATGACACATGTCCAGCGCATCTGGACAGGGTGGACGCCGCCCCCAGAAGTCCATAATTCGTACCATATCACGATCGCCATTGCCTTGCTGATTGGAGCGCCGGATGGTAATCAACCCGCCGATTTCTACCGTGTCAGCCAGGAGACACTTCCAATGACACTACAGAATGAAGATGTCGCTGCCGTGAGGGCTCTATTGAGTTTAGCATTGTACACCATGTTTGCGACCACAGGGCCAAGTGTCTGGCATGTCCTTGGTTCGGCCATGCGCCTGTCAACCAGTCTGGGCTTACACAAGTCTCGTCCAGCTGCCAGTTTGGTCGAGGAGGAGATGGCGAAGCGTGTTTTCTGGAGTCTTTATAACCTTGATCGTCTTATTGCCGTTACGCTCGGTCGGCCATTGGGTATTGCCGACGAGGATATCACCGTTGGTCTTCCGCGAGAATTCAACGATGACTGGACTGAAACTCCTGGAACGAGTTCTATCACCATCCCGTTGCAGGTGATGCGATTACGACGAATATTCTCCCGCATCTATCGTTACTGTAGGACCATTCTATTTACCCTTTTGGGAATTATTATTGCTAACTCGTCTAGTATATAATAACCAACCGCCACCACCGCCAAAAGAAGTATCCAACGTCCTCGGTCATTTCCGCGAAGAACTGGATCAATGGCGCATGTCCGCGCCCGTATTTCCTCCGGCCCTCCTCTACTCCACCAGCTACTACGACTACCTCTACTACACCACTCTCCTATTAATGTACCGACCCAGCCCACGCAACCCGAACCCAGATCCCACCAGTATCGTAAGCTGCGGTGACTCGAGCATCCAGGTGATTCGATCGTATTGGGACAGTTACTCGGTCGGCAAACTCAAATGGATCTGGTTAACGCTCAGCCAAGTATATTTTGCCGGTATTACCATTCTCTGGTGTCTTGAACAGAACGCCCGCGCTTTTAGAGAGGGTCGTCCCCCATCCTGGCAACCCGACGAACAAATGATGCGCCGTGGTATCCAAGCAGTTGTAGTCCTACTAGAAGAATTCGGCAAACGCCGCCCGGGAGTAGATCGATTGGCCGAGACATTCCGACACCAGAGCTCGATGGTCTTTAGCCAAATGGCCTACCAGCAGCAACAGCAGCAACAACAGCAGCAAGTTCAGGAACACCATGTGCAACAACAGGTCCAACAACAAGCAGAGCAAGAAGCTCAACAAGCTCACGAGCAGCAGCAGCAGCAGATGGCCGTGCAACAGGCACCACTGCCATTGACACAACCTACCCAGGGAATGCCACTGGCACCGGTGTTAGATGATGTCCTATTAGTTGATGGAACGGGGAATGTACCGGCTATCGATTCACAGTTAGCGGAGCAGTTGTTCTATTCGTATGATTGGTTCCAGGAGGAAATGGCGACTTATTATACCCTTTAATGTTTTTGTTTTATATACATTATCTGTGTTATCTTCCAATATTTATTGTCAGTCGTCAATCACCAGTTGGCATGGAGGTTATGATCATAGTCTCACGACCTTGAATAATAGCTCAAGCTGTTTATTTTTGGATATTGTTGGTTTAACATGATGTTATAGTGGATATCGGGCACCCATCCGATATCTTTACCGCGGAGAGTATATCCGGGTTAAGGTCCTCATCAGGATAAACCACACGGACCGTTTGCACATAACACACGGGCCGTTCGTGCAGGCCGGAAAGGCGCCCGGATTGTTTACAAGTCATATATAGTTATGGACGGGTACGGAGTAACACGTATCTACTCTGAATCTTCCTAGTTTATTAGAAACATACAGATTAATACACACATAAAAAGTAAGTCACTTACCCATTAAGACCTGGCAGGCGTTCACAGCTAATACTTACTACTTTAAAGTGTCCAACCTCGTCCCTCTAACTGTGATCAAAGGCGCCGGCCACGAATTCGTCCCTCTTCCCAACGGCGAAAACGCAACTTTAGCCGACTTCTATTCAATCCGCACAAAGACTGAATCCCCTGCACACTTTACTTCCGGATTCTATAAGATCGAGGCTGGACCTCAGAGACCTGCACACTATACATTCGAGGAGGCGAAGTATGTTCTGAGTGGGCAGATTGACATTTTGGTATGCCTTCCCCATCTCCTTTCTAATCCCCTGAGTACTATATATTTTTATGGTATTGGAACTATTGCTGACGGCCACTGTTCGTTGTAGGACGAGGCGACAGGAGTGACCCATCACCTAGTCCCAGGAGATTTTGCCTTCTTCCATGTTGGAACTAAGGTCAAGGTATGTCAAACACATACCATACAGTGAGCAGCAAATAGTTGACATGTCTCTCTCCTGTATAGTTCTCAACCAAATCCCAAGGCTTCGCCTTCTACGCCGTTACTCGACCTGTTCGAACTCCGCACCCTAACCTCCAAGGCCGAGAGGAGAAAGCTAAGCTGTAAGAATCAGCAATGAAGATAAAAAACATTGCGCATGTCTGAAGATATGAATTATGAATCAAAGGTAGTAATGAATAAATACTCTTTATTCAATCTTTTATCGCTGCCCTGAACCCTAGCAGATCTACAGAGTAGGAATATAGATAACTAAGTATTCGAGGACACGGTGAGCAGGCCGCCAGAAACGGCTCCTATTTCACTGCTCATCTGCCACTGCGGCATAACTCTCCTGTTGCTCTCTATTTCTCCCTTCTCACCTCCTGCATATGTTCAATGCAGAACTTCTGCTCCAATCTCCGGCTGCGGAGTGGATGCTCCACTGTTTCGCTCTGAGTGTCGATCTTAACAACTACTAGCGGCAAACCGGCACAAGCCTGCTGCGTATACGCAGGACTCATAAGTCTTCAATAATTTTTATTTCACTGGTCTTGACAATGGTTCTTGATCCCCATGGCGAGATCAACCCAAACGGCACCCCCTAGTAGGGCCCCACGGTGGATTCAGCGCCAGTACATCGACCACCAAGGTAACACCGTCGTTTTGGGGAAAGTCTCGGACGAGGGCAGC
The DNA here is from genome assembly GCA_003589665.1 of Aspergillus sclerotialis. Taxonomy (NCBI): domain Eukaryota; kingdom Fungi; phylum Ascomycota; class Eurotiomycetes; order Eurotiales; family Aspergillaceae; genus Aspergillus; species Aspergillus sclerotialis. The sequence continues at coordinate 61,031 of MVGC01000093.1, forward strand.
GATTTCCATGAGCCAAGTGGGCGAGGCGCATATCGACTTCAAATCTACAGCAAGGCCCCTATACAGCCACAAGACTACGAAAAGCTCCACCGCTATCTCGTCAACGATACCGAGACAGGCCCAATTCTGGAAATTTACTCCTACAACCCACCCGATCCGCTGGCATGTGTCGAGCATCAGCGTCGTGAAATCGTGCATCGGAGGCGTCTCCATGCTGATTCTAACCGATCGCGTGATGAGCTGCCTCCATTGATCCCCACCTTACGATACAAATCCGAAGATTTCAGCTCAGGCTTCTGTATCCTCCTTACTTCTGAGAGTTACCAAGCCGGCCAAATCGTTCAAGAACGGAAAGAGCGCGGCTCAGCGCCATTCTGGATCTACTTTGATCGCAGGCTTCCTTCGGAAATCCGAGAATTGGACCTGACGAGTCGTCTAAGTGCCTCTGTTCACGATGTGTCCAATTTCGTCCAATTGGGTATCCAAGTCTTTCCGGAGGCTCGCGATATCGAGGTGTCGATTAAGAATTCCCAAGAGAAGATGGATGTCCATACGCGGATGGCTCTGACAGGCGCATTTCGGAAAGACTCGTGTCAGATTGATTATGGGCTTGATGAACAGGTTCCAGAGCGACCGGAGCCAGCCACACTTTACGCGCAGCAGGTCAGAGAGATCCTCGAGCAGCAGCAAACAGCGGAAATCCAATCCGTGGATCCCAGCACACTGCGTCTCGACCGGCCTGGTGAAAGGGTTCTCACGATCACCAACTCCTCTGAGGAAGAAAAGGGAGAGAGTGACCTACAATATACAGTCTATATCCCATTCCTGGCGAATCTTCAAGACTCCGTCATTATTGAGACCACTGCCCGCATATTTACAGCTGCCATCATATCTCGCCTATCCGGGAACAAGACAGTCCACTTCGAATTCCGGGTTCATCACACCTCATCATTATCATCTATTTTGTCTTCCCACTCGAATGAACCTCAACCCGGGGCCCTACACAGCTTCGAAGACGGTTCCCGGCGCGAGCGGGTGCCCCCGCTAAGCCGCAGTGATGTAACCACGTTTCCAGGTGAGGCATACAAAGACTTCTGTATTATCCTTGACAAGCCGGCTTTATCCAAGAGCCGGGAGTGTTGTTCCTCATCGTCTGGACTGATACTTCGCAGGACCTGCCAATCGTCGGGCGCCGTCATGGCGATAAGGTTCTGGAGACTCGACGCAGCACAGGAATCCCAGAGACTGCACGACGGCTTGCGGTGACTGCTGTCGAGGATCAGCAGCGAGGTAATCGGTGGTGTATGAGGTTGTTGTCGAACGAGAAGCATAGGTCTTTGTTGTCTTTGTCACCCGATGAGCACCAGTCGTTGCTCTCTTCAGTCAGTCAATAAGTCGGCGTCAATGACCATATCGCTTTTAATTGGCTTCAACATTTCGCAAACATACAAAGCTAAAGCACATGGTCGGCAACGTCTTCTATTTGATGGCCATGGTTCGCACCTTACCTACGTTTATCGCATAGTGTCACGGCAACATATCACTCAACCTGACCGCGTAGGGGGGCAGGTAATAAAAAGTACAGAAAGAATAGCTTTACTACTAATAGCTTCTTATTTTCAGTATTTTATCGCTTCCTTGAACCCTAAAGGGATTAGATAGCTAAGGATATTTTAGTAAATAGGGTTAAAGTACTGTAAAAGTCACGAGACTAAATGCCCAAATATAAACATACATCAAGTCCTTCAATTCATCCATCACCATGCAAAATGTCTGCATCACCCCCTAATACAACTACCTTCGCAATCCACGGCACAATCATCCACTCCTTCTCTCCCACAGTCATAACAATCCAAACCAATACTCTACTCCTTATCAACAATGG
>MVGC01000094.1:0-62858 GCA_003589665.1 Aspergillus sclerotialis
CCTAAGGCATAATACCTACCCGTGGCGAAACCTCGTCCCTATCGTGACCGCCTTCCGGCTTGGTTAAATCACCCAGCCATCCCAACCTCTCACCTTCTTACCCAGCCACTTATATTCCAATTGCTTAGCATTCTAACTCTCTATATTTATAGTAGCGTTGATTTCTGGTCTTTTGGGTTTTTTTTCTTTCTTCTTCAGCTTGATCTTCTTGTTAAATCATGTACGTACTATAGTCTTTCGAACAACGAACTATCGTATCGTCACACACGTGTACGAGCGCCCCCGCGCTGTAGTGATTGTTATAATCTAGGACATAGGCGATTACAATGTCCTAATCGAGTTCCTAATTAGTTTTAATATAAAAATACAATTGTTTTGTTAATAAAGGCTCTTATATTTAATATACGGGCAGGAATTGGTAGGCGGTGGCCCGCTCGCTTGTGTGGCCCACTCGCTTGTGAGATACCTTATGGGGGCAGAGATAGGCCCATAACAAGAAATTTGAATTTAAATTGTATAGGTTGATATGGAATTTTATGAGTGTTAGGAGATTTTTGACACTGTATGTAATACTGGGAATTACGGCTCATCCCACCAAACTGGCTTATGGTTATCCGAGCTCACCTATGCCTGGCACGTCTTTGAGGAGCACGGATTTGAGCAGACTATCGTCAGTCCAGCTGGGGGCCTCTCTCCCCTGGAGCCACGGTCGCTAAAATTCCCTGACTACGATAAGATTACAAAAGTGTGGCAGTCTGATTCGGCACGGATGGCACCGCTGGAGAATATCGCCAGACCGACCAGATCAAAACAGCCGACTTCGACGCTATCTATTTTACTTGTGGGCATGAGGTAATGTGTGATTCTCCCGACTGCGATGCTCTGCAGTGGATCACCCGGAAGATCTTCGAACGGGGTGGTCTCGTCTCCTCGGTCCGCCACGGCTACTGCGGGCCTGCTCAACGTCAAGCTCTCTGACGGTTCGTATCTAGTCGTCACACGCAAGATGACTGGTTCGCTTAGCAGGAGAAGGTGCTTGCCCGTGTGAACAAGCTTGTGCCGCAGTCTTAATCCTCCGGACTTAATGGTGGAGATGGAAATAAACTCCGTTAAGTCCGTAAGGGTAGGGCTAGCACTTGGTATTTACCTTCAATCAACTTTCTGAGTTGCAGCTATAATATGATAACCCTTATGCCTCCTTAGAATCAGCCTGTTAACTGGTCAAGCTCACCCTCAATCTATCAACAGTCTTTCAGTGCTGACTGTTGTTCATCTCATCTATGGATTCACCGTTCAAGACTACTATTTTTGGCCAACTTATGCGGTCCCTGTCTGGAAACAGACTCTACAGCTATCCTGATGAGGTTGATCCATCTCTTTGGAAGAAGGCTGTTAAACAAGACTCGAGTTCAACATCGCCTTCGCTCAACGAGCAGACTGACCATGTGTCGAAGGAGGCCGGCGCACAAGATGCCGCTGGGCATGGTACAATTTTCGAAGGACATAGTGTCCTGCTTGTGGGTTGGTACGGTCCTGATGATCCAGAGGTAAACAAAAGATCCTTGTATAGCCAACCGAAATTATTTGACGCAGAAACTCCCAGAACCCTCAGAACTATCCTTTCCTTTGGAAGTCGGTTATCTCTTTCCAGATGTGCATCCTTAACTTCGCCGTTTATATTGCAAGCTCAATATACGTTCCTGGTGAGCCAGGGATTATGGAGGAGTTTAATGTGAGCGAAACAGTGGCAACGCTGGGGCTGTCCCTGTTCACCATGTAAAAACATATTTGAACCTATATATCAAGCGGATTATACTAATAATTTTCCTAATAGTGGATATGGTCTCGGCCCTATGCTCTGGTCCCCTATGTCAGAGATGCCGCAACTCGGGCGTAGTGGTATCTTTTTCTGGACGCTTCTCGCCTTTATATTATTTCAACTTCCTACTGGTTTCTCAGTTAATATGCCGATGTTTCTCGTCTTTCGAGTGATTACTGGGTTTATTGGTAGCCCGTGTCTAGCTACTGGTGGAGGCACTTTCGTGGATATCTTTGGCCCATCTCGAGTTGCATATATGATATGCGTCTGGTCATCAGCTGGAGTATTTGGACCCGTTTTTGGTCCACTTATTGGTGGATTCCTAGCTCCCGCAATGGGCTGGCGATGGACGATTTGGCTCTTTACTTGGCTCTGCTTATTTGTACTAATCACGATGTTTTTTTTTTTCTCCCTGAGACAAGTGCAGCAAATATTCTCTATAAGCGAGCTAAAAGACTAAGAAAGGCTGCTGGAGATACTCGATTAAAGAGCCAATCGGAGATAGACGCTGCAAGACATACTTGGAGAGACGACATGCTTACCCTAGCTAGAGCGTTTACATTAACCTTCTCCGAACCTATTGTTTTCCTTATGGATCTCTACGCAGGCCTTTTATATGGTGTGCTCTTTATCTGGTTTGAATCATTCCCACTTGTTTTCGGCGGTATCTACGGGTTTAACGAGGGCCAGCAAGGTCTCGCATATCTAGGTATATTTATTGGTACTATTATTACCCTTTCATGCTTTTTAGTATGGGTTAAATATGGCATTGTCGCCAAGTTTAATAACCCAGACTTTAAGCCTGAGATGGTTATTCCGCCAACTTTTGTGGGAAGCTTCGCACTTCCAGTCTGCCTCTTCTGGTATGGCTGGTCGGCACGGGAGAGTGTTCACTGGATTGTGCCTATTATTGGCTCTTCTATCTTTACAATCAGTGTAGTGACTCTCTTTAACTCGCTATTCAATTATCTCGGTATCTCGTATCCTGCTTATGCTGCATCGATATTTGCAGGAAGTGCGCTTTTCCGCGCTGGGTTTGCGGCAAGTTTTCCATTATTTGTAAGTCCAATATTCCTCTATATCAGGCTTCAATAATGGCTAATCTGGACCTAAACTAGGCACGAGCGCTTTTTCACCACCTGGGTATTGGGCCTGGCAACTCACTTCTTGGTGGTATTGCTATATGCTTCATCCCAATCCCATTTATCTTTTACCGAGTAAGTCTTGATGCTAGCCGATTCAAACAACATGCTGATTATCAGCTTAGTACGGTGGAAAGATCCGGCATCTGAGCAAAAACGCTCGACATGATATCTAAAATATCACGACATTAAAGGATGAACGAGACCATATTATAGTAGCACCTGGATGGCAAACTAAGGTTGTCAAACCCTGTCTGAAGTTCATCGAATTTGGCGGCTGAAAGTAGTTGGCTATTAGCTCTATTGCAAGGAAATCAAGCAATGATCAATTAATTACAGATCCCCATTCTTTTATCTTCTAATACAAAAAGTTTAGAACAATATATTTCGCTGATATGCAATAGAGATACAACCGAAGAGCCGGTGGGGTTGAGCCTACAAGGGCACCGACATGGGATCGCTCGATTCCTTACTTGATACTTGAATTGATATTCTACTACAATTGATTAGCTCTATTCCTATACCATTTCAACACTAATTATACTAATGTAGGGCTTCCATGCCTACCTTGATGGTGTGACTTTAACGACGTAACCAGTAAATCCCTGAATATGTCGGGATAGGGATTAGGATTAGGAACATATAATAACTGCCGGAAATAAGCCATAAGTCCGGTTTTAAGGTGCCTATCACTTGCCGCACCTGTCAGAATCATCTACAGATCTGCAGGTCAGAGAGGACTTGCCAGCATTCTAGGTAAAGAATATTAAGATAGAAACGAACACAAGCTTAAACCTAATAGGGAAATTATAATACTACTAGGTATCTACGAAATAGCCAAATAAGGAAATAAGTTAAACAGATCAAACTAGTCAGGCAGGTAAAACAACCTCTAAGTCAGATTATACCACTACTTTCCTGAGAACCCTTCAGCCTTAATCATCGGGCTTCAAGAAGGCATCAGGAACATGACCAAAGGGTCAGTTCTTGACAGAAACACCAGAAACCTACGGAGTAGGGTTTATGCAAGTTTGGTGCAGGTAGAGTGCTTATAGAACTTTGCTCGGTAGTTTTATAGGCTACCCAGAGCGGTTCCAGGCAGCCATATTTTCTCATGTATTTAACCTGAGGGGGCGGGAGGCATTTTGTCTGCCCCTCGCGATCCTTTTGCTCAAGCAAAGCCTCTTAATGCATTATTTATATCTATAAAACCTCTCATAAAGAGTGATTTTAAGGGCTCCATAATCCTTGATTTTAGGGATACCTCCGATGTATATCCGTCCCGCTGCGACAGCCACAGACGATGGTTTGCGTTACCTTCAAATTTTCGACAGTCAGCTGGGCTGGCTATGTTCAATTGGCAGCAGTCCGCAATGGGGCAGTTCTCCCAGAAGCAACAAGGAAGAGTTGCAGGTCGAGTATCGGAATAAAGTCAAGAGCAGCGAGCAATGCTGGAATGAACCATGGAATCGAGAATCGGTCAGAGCCTACATCGCAGAGATCGAGATTAAACAAGTGGAACTACCCCATAGATTGTTAGAGCTCGCTATCGAGAGCACGAATAATAGAGTTCGAGTCCCAGTAGCAGGAATGGTACTCCAAGGCCAGTCATCTGAATATGTCCGGGATATAATAGCGGAAAATGATGATAATGATGCCTTCATCTACTTGTCATACATTACAAGTGACCGGAGAATGGCGCCATTTGGCAAAGGCGCAGGAGCGAGGTTAATTTCCCACGCGAAGGATGAGGCACTCAGACTTGGCTTCAGGCGTCTTTGCCTTGATTGCTGGAGGGGAAATGATAACAAACTTATTAGGTAAGTCAATCAAACTAACTATTCCTCACGTTCTTTTAGTATACTTACTTGTTGAAAAGATATTATGAGAAGCAAGGATTCAGAGCGATAGGAGATTTTGAGGTTAATAATTGGCAGGGTACAGTCTTGGAAATGCGGCTCTAGACAGTTATAATTGCGGAGCGAAGGGGAGGACGTCTAATTTAGTAATTGTGATGACCCTACAAAGCCGTATAACGACAGTATATCTATTTCCCTAAGAAGGTCAAAGCTGCAAGGCAGAGGGCATCCACCCCGACCTTCATTGTTGGTTGAACAACGGGGGCAAAAAGGGCCGAGTGGTTTCCTGGTATTTCGTCTGTGTGATTGTCCTCTTTCTCAGCCTTGTCCCAAAGCTCGGTATCAATACCCCCGATGAACCAAAAGCAGCATGGAATACCTTTACAAGTACCCAGCGTGGAAAAGTCTTCGCTTACATTCGTTCTCGGGGTATCCCCATCAAAGTCCTCAAAATGATTTTCGAACGAAGTAGCCAGTTGAGACGCCACATAATCATCGTTGGAAGTCGGTGGAAACCGCCGTGTTGGAGTGAACGATGGCGGTTTAGGTGAGCCACTAGCCATACATTCAGCTTCAACAATGCGCTGGATAGCAGATATTATTTTCTGTCGAGTCTCCAGCTTGACAGTTCTAAAATCGAGGCCAATTTCAGCTCTATCTGCAATGATATTCTCCGTTTGCCCAGCCTGCAGACTACCGACAGTTAGGACGGCGAGGTCACTCGGGTTAACCTCTCTGCTCACGATTCCTTGTAGTCTAATAACAATATGTGCAGCGAGAACCGCAGGGTCTACTGTCTGGTGCGGCAGTGACCCATGGCCGCCGCGCCCATATATTGTAATCTTAAGACTGTCGGCAGCGGCCATAATTGTACCCGAGCGTGAGCCGATGCTTCCTGCGCGCATTCGCATTACGTGCTGGCCAAAGATATAATCGGGAATAGGAATCTTCGAATAAAGACCATCGTCAACCATAGCCTGCGCACCTCCACCCCGCTCTTCGTTTGGTTGAAATAGCACGATTAGTGTTCCGCTCCACGCGTGCTGAATGTTCGCAAGAGTTTCAGCCGCTGCTAGGAGGCAGGTTATATGCATATCATGCCCGCAAGCATGCATCACCGGTTTCTCAATCCCGTCAGCATCGCGCATAGTGACGGAGCTCGCGTATGGAAGCCCGGTAAGTTCCTTAACAGGAAGTGCATCCATGTCAGCGCGTAGGAGAATAGTTTTCCCAACACCATTTCTAAGAATTCCTACGAGCCCATACCCACCAATATTTGTGTGGACTTCATAAGTTTTTAACTGGGACAAATGTGCGGCGATCTTTTGAGATGTATATTTCTCTTGTTGCGAGAGTTCTGGATGAGCATGGAAGTGCTTGTAAAGATCCTCGTAAGGAGTCAAGTCCAAAGAACCATGTCTTAGTGTATCGGATAAACTGCTTTGTGCCATTTTCGTGGATTTAGCCACAATGAGAGGGCGCAAACGCCTTATCCCGACGTCGTTGGTCGAGAAAGCGATCAGCAAACACGACTTATCGTGGTAGAACTATAGCCGTGACCAGGTTCGGATCGTAAAGATTTGTCGGACAATCCTCGAGATAATGATGCTAGAGCAATACAAAGCGGTCCGGTCAGTCAACTAGCAGATATAAATGAACTTGGAGGAGGGGTATAATTTCGCGGGGCAGTGCATATTTAGTGCATTTGTTAGCACCAGGTAACCTAACCAGGTACAGTATAGGGTTATCGCCTTCGCCTCTTGGCAGGCATAAACGATAATTTAGTGACACCAGGAGTGTCTGGGTGGTTTGGAAGTTAGTCAACACAGGAGCCCAAACACATAATATCGACAAGATGCTTACTCGGAATAAATGTCATGAACTTGGATTATTAGGCACCCAACAAATATTTGGTACTTAGATCAATCAAACGGCCCGATCAAGATGATTCTGTATCAACAATATATTCCCAGACCAAGGGTCTTGGGAGGGGAATACATTCAAGGCCACACTAATTTGCTCATCTACAAACTATATCTTGATACATGTTCACCAGACTCAGAGGTCTGTGTACCTGGCAATAGAAAACAAGGTGCCTACCTTGTACGAGTGCTGGAATTAGGGCAATAAGACGACGTGCGGTATATACACATCCCGTGACTAGATAACATAATGACTGTTGAAGGCCCAAAATCTCCAGCATCGACGGTAAACAGTCATTAAGTGCTCACTTACCAGATAGTCCTAACCAGACCAAATCCAGCACACTGCCAAGTTTTAAAGAACCACTTACACCGACTTCTCAGGAATTTCCTCGGTAGTCCTATCCGCAGCATCATCCGAATGGTTCGGGTTCCCAACTCTCGATAGCCGCCTATCATTCCCGCCTTTTCTCCGGCGAATACCAACCATCTGTCCCATCTCCCTCCAGAATCCAACTGGTGGGTCAATGAAAGTCTCCTCATATGCGTCGACGGTGGGACGTTCCCAGACGAGGTCCGCTTCGTGGGGACCAACGAACTTGGTCCTCTTGATCAACTTCCATATGAGGAAAAGGGGAGGAATCACGATCTGCATCGTATAGTCCGACCAGAACGTCGATACACTCCAGGGCTTATAAGCTGGATAGCCATAAAGGATTGTAACTAAGATCATCCATACAAGCCCCAGATATGCACAGTAGGGTTGGAACCACGCAAAATAAGAGAAAGACCTGCGGTCTACGCCTTGGGCTTTGCATGCGCGGTAGAAGAAGATGTAAGTCAATGTGATGGTTATGTAGTTGATAAGACCTGGTCCGCATGTCAGCGAAAACACTACTGTTAGGGGGATTCTGTAGGGTATACCTCCAGCAGTGACAAGGTTGGAGAACCAAGTAATCACAATGGAAGAGCTATTCGAGCACTGCAAGAATGAAAGCATTGGGAAAATCATAACGACACAGTAGCAGTAGATGGGCACACCCTTTCGGGTGGTGCGAGTGAGAATCTTCGGGGCCCTCCCTTCAAGCGCTAGCCCATAAAGAGTACGGATGGCGCAGTAGCAATAGGTATTTCCAGCGGAGAAAATGGAAGTGAGGAGGAGACTTGAAAGGGTCAGTTCAAGTGCCCCCAAATCACCGGGTTGTTACTTACGCGTTGACAATGGAAGGAAAAATCGAAATACCCATGTGTCGCATGCCTATCACGTATGGCGACGCAGCAGCAGTTGAGCCACTGGTGTCGCCCTTGACAACCGCTTTCAAGGCCGGGTCCCTCGCAGAGCAAATAATGCCCACGGCTAGAGATCCGACAATAAAAAACATCCCAAACCGAGCGTACATAGCCTTGAATGCGTACTTGATATACGAGCGAGGGCGCTTCGCTTCCGCGGCGACCATGGAGATGTACTCCGGACCGACAACAGTAAAGCACGCCGACCATAGGGCCCCTAGGAAGCCCTCAAAACGGCCAAGAGTGCCACTATCCAGGTATTCCATGAACGATCCGGGGTTGTTGAAGTTGCGGAAGCCGTACACATCATGGGCCGGGTTACCACCAACCATCGTGATGAAAGTGAAGGAGAAGAGGGAAAGGATCAAGATAACCTTCCCGCCAGAGAGCCAGAATTCGAATTCGCCGTACGCTCCGACGGCCAAAATATTTATGACACTATACGTGGATTTAGCATTCTCCCTCAACGCGGACTACACAAAGGACAAGAGGCGCTCTAGTCTCCCCAAGACCTTTGAGGGGTCCGTCGGATCATCTCACCCATAGCAAATTATCACTCCAGCGCAGATACCAGCCACTGCTCCAGGCTCCGTGACTTTATCAGTCCAAAACGACAACACAAGGTTAAACGCTGCAATTTCGAATGGAATGAGGAGCGCTTCATAAAAGCTATGCGGCAGGAGTTAGCGTTCAGTGACGAGAGTAGACCTGAGGAACTGACAAGAAGTTCCAGCCGACCATGAAGCCCAGGGCATCATCGACCCATTTACCAGCCAAGCGAATGAATCCACCACTGACCGGAAATGTGGTGGTCATTTCCGCCAGGCAGTTGTTCACCATGGCTAAAAACAAGGATTGGACCGTGTAAGCGATGAATAAACTTCCGGGTCCACCATTGTAAAGACCAGTCCCGATACTAATAAAGAGGGCTGTCCCGATTCCGCCGCCAATTGCGATCAACTGGATTTGGCGGTTGTCGAGGTGACGTTGGAGGTTGTCAGCGTTATCGGCTGTCACTCCTTCTTGCACGTCGTGGACGTCTTGGACGTCTTTGGCTTCGCTTAGCTTCATATTGTTGATACACTACCGTTCTAACACTTTATCACTGTTCTGTCTGCGAGCTTCTTGGGCTTATCTCGTTGGCGCGCGCGGATACATTCAACGGGGTTCGAAGTACGGTACTTTGGCGCAAGGGCGGCACTACTGTAGCGTGCATGCAGATTCCGAACTGAGCGATTTGGGCAGCCGATAGATCTACCAAAGGACTGGGTAAGTGGGTAAGGTGGGTGGACGTATCTTATAACGACATTCAACTGTGAAAGGCGCTCTGGGAAGGGAAGCTCAACGCTAAAATAAAAAATAATCTCGCACAGGCTAGACGGGAATTGGGAATGGCAAGAAAATCCGGCCTCGAAAAAAATTCAAAGAGAAATTTCTTTTCCATCGTCAGAGACGGGGGGGTGGCAAGCAATATAAGTTAGCGGGCAAATTAATGCGAGATAAGCCATCGGATAAGGGGATATCCCCATTGGCTGCATAGACTCTCAACGATACCAATCTGACTGGCCAAGGGTTGAGTGGCTGCGCTAGGCCACGCCATCTGGGATCCCCGTAGAAATATCGCCTAATTCAGAGGATCTTTACCAGGAAGAGATGCATGATTAAGGCACATGGGAAAGAAAACCCTAGATTCAAATTGCCATTTGCATTCTTCTGGAAAAGCGCCAGTCTATTTTAGGCCTAATCTGCACGATCGAAAAATTCGCCGCATTCCACCCTGGGAAATTGCTGAAGTACTTAGTTTCATACTTACCTGTGTTGTAAATTACCCAACCTCGTGCTTTGACACCCGAAGTAGTATGGAAATGTGATGCAATACGAGTGCGAAAAAGCGGGTGCGGTGCTGCCCCGAGTTTAACTCGCCTAGGGAAGTTTTACGAGTCTGTGGTGTTTTAGGTTAGTTCGAAGCCACGAGGCTCAGATTGGCCTCGGAAAATGCACCACCAACCAATGACAACGGCAAAAGATAGTCGTGCGTAGACAGACATCATTATCTTGCACGGGTTTCTGCATCAGTTGAAGATAATCAGATGGGGAAAATTCTCCATTTTCCCCAGATGAAATCAAAATAGAATGCATTAATCCACGGTCGGCATGCGGGGAAACATGCGGGGATGCGGAGTAAAAGTACGTACTTAGCTATTGAAACGGCAGTGAGCCGGTTTGTACCACCGTCAAATCCGGGGTTGGGGATCCATCAAGTGGCGTCTTCGATGGAGATGACACCATGACAATGGAGTCTAATCCCTGCCCTACTATCTTGCTGCCGCCTTCCAATTGTCATGGCCTTTCTCTCTCGAGTTCTCGCTAGTTCTCACTTTCACCCATACTTATGGCTTCATCGATTCATCGAGATACCTAGGTTCTCTCCTGAGAGCAGTCTGAATGAAAGAGTCCAAAAGACTTCGTTTCACTCTTTCGAGAGGTTCGCATCTTATCCCCTCTGACGGAATTCCTGACCCATTGATTGATTAGTAGCTCGACCCACAACTGATGCAAGTACACTGCTAATATGGTGCTCCCTCGTTTCCTTCAAGACAACTTTCCGTCTCCGCCACTTGGTGAAATCATATATCGTGCGCCTATGTCCATCTTCAACCGGTCAACGCACCCCGTCAACGGGTCAACTCCGACCCTCCGCCTGGCGAAGTTGAAAGCACAACGGCCGACAGTCCGCTCAGCACGGAGTATATCCACGTGATCGGGAATAACGACCTTGTTCTTCCTAAGATCATCCGAACAGAGCGTGAATTACTACCTGGGTACGTACCTAGGTGTCTAGGTGGGCGCATTCCTGCAACTCAGCCACTTATCACATATCATTCATTCGGTTAAAGCTCCGGGAAAGCAAAACAATCCTCGATGGACGGTTTCGAGTATCCATGTGACTCCCAATGACTGTGAAAACCACTTCAAAGGTTCGAAATGTACCTTGACTATATGCACAAAAAGGGGTCCCGATTGGTAGTATCTCATTGTCGGTGGCAGCTGGATAGATCAACCGTCAGATCAAAGGCTTTTGACCTTGAATAAGCCATATCGTTTCTGTTGATAATGCTGCAGACAAAGCAGCGAAATCTTTGAGGAACAAACTCACAGCGGATATAAACGTGTAACCCTCGGCTAGCGGACTGCTTGTGGTACGGCCTGTTGTCAATGTTTCTGGTTGCATATTTATTTCGCTTCGAAGCCCGAGGAATGTATCAAGGGTTCTCCGCTGGCAGCTGGTTGTTCGCCATGTTGCAGAGATATAATGTGAACCCACAGATACTAGGAAGACACAATATGTGGAAGAGACGACAGAAACGTCATTAATTGATACGTCGGCCCTCTGACAACATGAAGCAACGGTGGGAATTTCTTGATATAGCCTAGTGCGTTCGCCTAATGTCGTGGGCTATGTTGATCAATCCTTCGTCGCCGAGATGTTGGATACGCAGGAAACGGCCGTAATTTACACTTCGGTATCAAACAAGCTGCTATCGCCTAATGAAACTCCGGATTTTAGGATAGAATATCTGACGGGATATAAACAGTAAGGATATTGATGATAGTAAGAAGCTGGGTGGGAAAGTTGGGGGAAAATGACAAGGCGGCAAGGAACGAACTTGACTTCTTCAGCCTCAAGTTCCTTAGTACTTACTACTGACTGGCAACGGCTGTGTCTGTTACCATTACTCACTCCTCCTTGCCTGATTAGGTGTCAATTATTACTCCGTTAACACCGGATGCTTGATCTCTTTGGTCGATCCTCTACATTGGACGAGGCTGAGATGATGATCACCGCCAAAGTCCACAATTTGGCCCCCAACTTCAAAAATTCATAGCCCCTGGGCTGTTGGTCGCCTGTCATTTAAAATAAACGACTCCTTCCTGAATCTCACCTTAACCAGGACTACTCCGTCTTTTGGGCAAGATCGTGTTCCCGCAATGCTGTTCAAAAAGCTCCTCTACTTCACATTACCTGCCTCCGTCTTCGCTAGCCCGCCATGCTACTGGCCAGATGGAACGCTCGCAAAGGATTATACCTCCTGCGGTGAGGACACTAATCAGTGCTGCAGTAAGGAAAGCATTTGTCTGACCAACGGCTACTGCATGTCCATGGTCTTTTCATTCAACCTTTCACGCGCAACTTGCAAAGATAGGACCTGGAGGACATGTAAGAACCCATGCGCAGAAGGTAAGTTCCATCTGACCGTTTCTTAAATATACAGACCTTGCCAGCCTAACATTTATCCCTCACCAGTGACTGATAGACAAAATGGAGGATGTGCTCTCCCTTTCTGGGGTACCATCAATGGCGAGGCTGCATATTGCCCCGACTCCATTGTGCCCAATGCGACTGGTGTCGGCTGCTCGGATGGAACCGAGCCCTTCACCGTCGGGCCTGCCAGCATCATCACAAATAAAGCCGCTCTCGAAGGTGCTTCCTGTGCCGTTGATCCGCTGAACCCAAAGATTGGCGCAACCCAAGCCGCAACCGCCACTCACACATCATCCTTCCCGACCGCCACGAATGGCACCGGCTCCAGCTGCAACTCTGATAGCGGTAGCAGTGATAACAGCAATTCCAAAAACGCAGCTATTGGTGCTGGTGTTGGCGTTCCCCTCGGTGTTATTTCACTAGCCACTATCGGCTGGGCCCTTGCCGAACGGAAAAAGCGATACCAGTTGATCAATTCGCCGCCACCTCAACCTATGGTGGTGCAACAGGTCATGCCACAGACCCAGCCGCAAGAGATGGCAACGACGCAACCAGGGGGTGTTCAGGAGTTAGAGGGCGCTGGTTATAAATATAAGTAATGGTGTTTAGGGGTGCACGACTTTTGCATTTCTCTTCGCAGCAGATGCTTTGTACATAGATACCTTGCATGATAATAAGTAATAATAACACATAAAAAATCTAGTACAATTACATCTCAATTTGAGGCGCCCGGTACATGTCGGGGTTCTTAGCAGTTTTGATTGACACCATGTTCCGGAAACGCGGCCGATCAAATTGAAATTTCCACATTCGGTCGAATTGAGGCCTCAATTGGGTCAAATAGTCAAAATCATAAACCGTTCCTGGAAAAAAGTAGAGGGGAGAGGGGAGAGTTATACACAGTACATGAAGGTGGAAGAAGTAATGTATAAAGTCAAACGAAATAGTACCTCGCCAAATACCGCGCACGTCTACGGAGTAGCTGGTAGCAAGCCCCTGTCTGGTATGTTGCATACGCTATGCACTAGTGTACCTCGACAGAAATTGAGAAGATATATATCTCATTGATAGAAATGATTTGTATACAATATATCAGGTTAAGCAGATCTCAAGCAAACACCGGCTTAATCTTCCCCATAGCCCGATCTGCCAATCTCTCCTTCATCAAAACATCGTACATATGCTTCGCCCAAGCACAGCATACCGCTCTAGTATTCTTAGGATCGATAATCTCCTCAACACCGAAGGCATTCGCCGTGCGAACAGGGTTCATCAATCGCATGTATTCCTCCTCCAGTTCCTGGTACCGGTCGGCTTTCTTACCTGCCTTCTCCGCCTCACGTAGTTCATGACGATGTCCAACTTCGATCCCTCCGTCTAACGGCAACGAGCCCCATTGTCCAGAGGGCCAAGCAACCTGCATAGGTGGGTCACGCGATCCGATCATAATCCCACCAGCTACGCCAAACACGCGGCGCGTAATGACATTGAAGATGGGCATGCTTGTGGAATAATATGTCTTGGCTAGTTCGACACCCCAACGCATGGTTGCAGTCCGTTCGGCGACTGTACCAATGGCGTAACCGGCTAGGAGAGTTAGATCTATGGTTGGTCAAGGAGTGGGGGGATACTTACGGACGTCGATAAACTGAAGCACAGGTAAGTTCATCACATCACAGAGTTTTAATAATCTTGTTAGTTTCTGGCTTCCGGCTGCGTCCAGCGCCCCGCTGTTGACTTCACAGTTTAGAGAGATAACCCCCACAGGCCGTCCGCCTAGACGAGCAAGGCCACCGATAGCAGTCCTTCCCCATAGCGGGCCAATCTCGAACCACGAGCCGCGATCGACAACACTGGTAATAATAGTCCACGGGTTATACATACGAGCCTGGCGACGGGGGATGACACTTCGCAGATTCACATCCTCACGGTTCTCTGGGTCGTCACAAGGTACAACCGGCGGTGCTTCACTTCCAGAATTGGGCAAGTAACCCAGCACAGTCCGTAATTGTTCGTAGCATTCGGCCTCATTGGCAGCCAGATTGTCAATGGTCCCATTCGTACAATGGATCATGGGTCCTCCCAAATCCTGAAAGTCGAGGCCTTCCTCAAAGGTTGCGCCTTCGACAACCTTGGGTCCGGCGTTGAACAGTGATCCGATATCTGCTGCCATGACCGAAAAATGACAAGAGACGACTCTCGCCGCTCCGAGCCCAATCTGAGATAGTCATTAGTTAAATTGACCAATTAATCTACAGAGAGTTCATACCGCAGGTCCAACAACAGCTCCGAGATTCGGAATACCCATGTTTAACTGCTCCGACACTTGTTTGTACATCGTGACATGGGGGAGGTAGCTCCATCCAGCTTTACGAATGGTCGTGACGCTACCACCACCCGAACTCCCGTCGACCAACTTGATAACTGGCACTTTCAGAGCAATTGCCAATTTCTCCAAGTAGATAGTCTTCTCCGCAGTCGACCCATCTGCATGGCCTCCTCGGATGCTGAAATCGTCTGCAGTAAGTAGGACTTGCCTGCCTCGCAGTTTTCCCATTCCCTGGACATTGTTGCTGGGCACGAAACCAGTTGATGTCTCCCGCATGGGACCAGTCTGTTTCCACTTGACAGTACCGGAGACAGAACCAATTTCTAGAAAGCTTTCAGGGTCAAGAAGTTGCTCGATGCGCTCGCGTACCCAAAGCTTCCCGGCCTGCTTCTGTCGGACATAACCCCGGTTGTTGGGGTCTGGCTTGGCAGCAATAGCACGTAGGGTATCGATCTGAGAAAGCACGTCAGAGTAGTCTGCAGGGAGGCGGGAAGCTACAGATTTGCCATTTTGCTTCTTTCCCCGGGGTTTGCTTTCATTGGGCGAGATATGCGACGAGACTTGATTTAACCTGTCGGCGGCGGTTTGGGAAGTTGAGTTGCCATCTTCACTCTTTTTAGCCACCGCTTGAGACCGATATTTATCACTCATGATTCTTTGCGGTGACCTATGATATATTCAAAACCAATTGCCTGAAGTTCAGTTGTTGACGTTTGTCCAATAGATGATCTGGTATGTAGCACCCATCTTATTTGCGGGGATCATCCGAGGTCCGAGAGGGAATGAGCCGAGTCTCCCCACACTCTCTGCGGAGATGCTTTTCTATATACAGTCGCCCCGTTTTGACTGTCATTCTTCCATATTTCTTGGTTACTCTGTAAATCCCCTCCTAGTAACCTGACCGGCTATCGTTGGACTCGATACAATAACAATGTCACGCCCGGTTCGACCAATCAAGCGACTTTTAGTTGCAAACAGGTAAGATTAGATCCGGCAAATACACAACTCGATAATAATCTAGAATCATAGAGGCGAGATTTCCGTACGTATTCTACAGGCAGCGCGGGAATTATCACCACAGATTGAGACATTCGCTCTTTACACAGCAGATGACCGCTCACACTGCGACCTTGGACAGCCACACACTGCGATTCAGATTGCATCACCCTCAGCATATCTGGATATTGGGCTGCTAGTAGACCTGGCACGCAGACATTCAATTGACACTATCCATCCAGGGTATGGGTTTTTGAGTGAGAATGCGGACTTTGCACACCGGATGTGGCATGAAGCTGGTGCTGTCGTCATCGGGCCCGGCTGGGAGAATCTAGCCCGAACCGGGGACAAACTTCAAGCAAAGCAACTGGCTGAGCAGTGCGGTGTACCTGTCCTGAAAGCCATTAGCCAACCAACTTCGGATCTCCAGCAGATTAGAGACTTTGCCAAAGAGGTAGGGTACCCTGTGATGATCAAGGCAGTTGATGGAGGAGGCGGACGAGGGATCCGTCTGGTGCGTGAAGACAGCGAACTTGCAAACTCCGTTTATCGCGCTATTGGAGAGTCTCCTTCACGCTCAGTATTCGTTGAGAAAGCGGCTGTCGATGAGTTCCATCATGTCGAGATTCAGGTGATTGGCGACGGAACAGGCCAAGTCCGCCATCTGTGGGAGAGAGACTGCAGTGTGCAACGGAGATTTCAGAAAGTCATCGAATGTGCCCCGGCATTGGTGGATAATAGGGCTCTCATTAGTGAAGTTATCAGTTCAGCTTTGAAAATTGCGAGTCAGATTAAGTATCTGTCTTTGGGAACTTTTGAGTTTCTCGTGAGCGAGAAAAGTCCGGAATTTTATTTTCTAGAAATAAACCCACGACTTCAGGTTGAGCACACCATTACGGAGTGCATCACTGGGGCAGACCTTGTGCAGTCACAACTCCAGCTCGCACAGGGTTGTTCTCTAGACCAGTTAGGTTTTGGGAAAGAATCGAATGCTACAGCCAATCCTCCTCGGAAGTCGTTCTCCATTCAGCTTCGACTGTGCGCGGAAGATCCCAGGAATAACTTCTCATTGAGCATCGGAAAGGTGACCCAATTCCATGTCCCCAGTGGACACGGTGTACGACTAGACACCAATGTCGATACATCTGGATCATCACCAGTAGTTGTGGGAACCCATTTTGACAATCTCCTTGCCAAAATTATTGTAACAGCCTCGAGCTGGGAAGCGACAGTGAGGAAGGCACAACGTGTGCTAGCAGACTCCAAGATATCTGGAGTGAAGACAAATATAGACCTTTTGCGCGGCATCGTGACCCACGAAGAGTTCGTTGCTGGTCGGGTCAATACCCAGTGGCTCGGATCGAACCTTGAACAGGTCCTAGGCCTGGGAGAATCAGTGTCAGCGTCACTGAGGCACAATGCGAGCCCTTCGGCCACCGAAGTTCAGTCAGTCTCACAGCAATCCTTGCCATCATCAAACCTTTTATTCCGCAGAGGAGACGCATGGTCAATAACTCTCGAGCCGCTTCAAAAAGGCCCATCTAATCAGCAAGATAAGATTTCGCATCATTTACAGCTCTCCCGAGTCCTGCGAAATGAATTTCCCTCATCCCTTGCGGCGGAGATCGAGTACACAACACCGTTATCACAAACTGCTATCCCCTACCGACTACAACTAGCAGCTACCAATACCGCAGCATCGGCATTGGTATCTTCTTCTCACCGACGAGGGGATATGAATAATCCCCGGCATGTTGTCCTTCCACTGTCAGGGAAACTGATTGAGGTGCTGGTATCGGAAGGGGAAGAGGTTGCCGAGAACCAGGTGGTTGCATTTGTGAAGCAGATGAAAATGGAACTGGAGGTTCGCAGCCCTCGAAGTGGACGAGCAAAGTGGGTTTACGAGATGGAGGATGATGAGGAAGATGTAGCGGAGGGGATGTTGCTGGCTGAGTTGGATGAAGATAAAGGGAGAGTAGAAGTAAAGGGAAAGCTGTAGTTTGGATTTAGACTAGAAATAAAATCAGCAGAATAAAGGTATGTTAAGCACATTCATCTGTTAAGGAACATGAAGATTGTAGGTATTGTACTGTTTATAGAGACCAACACGGTAAGATCTCCAGATCTGCGATCTGCACGTGCGGCAGAACCACTAAAACAAACCCCCTTCGTAACTTTCATCTCTCCAACTTCCACGTCATTCATCAGCGATTCAATATACAATCGTCAAAATGGAATATCTCAATCTTTACATGCTGACCTTCAACTGTGCTCGAACTCCTATTGACGTTGATCAGTTTGCTGTCCATCTCTTTGACGCCCTTCCCAAGTCTGCCAACAACTTCGAACCGCCCGAGTTGATTGTTCTTTACCTTCAGGAGATCGCTCCCATTGCTTATGCGTTTCTCGGCGGATCATACCTTACTCCATATTTCAATCGCTTTGACCGAGCGGTGGGTCAGGCAGTTGCCAAGCGATGGGATACGAACTACGTTAATGTGGTGACCGAGAATAATGGCATGACGGGACTCTTGGTCTACGCTAGATCCGACGTGACGGACAAGGTATCATGGATTGACACCGCCCAGGTCGGGGTAGGGTTTTTAGATATGGGCAACAAGGGAGCCGTCGGTGCGCGATTGGGCTACATGACCAATGAACTAGGCGGAGGAACGATGGACATGACATTTATTGCTGCGCATCTTGCACCTATGGAATATGCGTTTGAACAAAGGAATGGGGATTGGCGTAGTATTGTGGAAAGATTGGTTTTCGCCCGACAAAGGACTTCGCGTAAGAGTATCGACGCTGGAAACAACTCAGAAGAGCGGAGGGCGCTGCTACGCGATTCCACAGAATACACCGGAAGAGATGATCAGTTAGGGATGTTTGTCCCTACGACCTACCTTTTTGTGGGAGGGGATTTGAATTATCGAACCTCCAACGCCGGTCCTAAAGAAAACGACCATATTCGGTTTCCTCGTCCCAACACAGATCCGACAAGTCCAACCCATTATTCGCAGCTCTTGAAAGAGGATCAGCTAATTCGCGAAATGAAGAAGTCTCGGTGCTTCCAAGGCCTCTCCGAGGCTCCTATAGACTTCCCACCGACATATAAATATACGTCTCCGAGTGCGGGCAATGAGGAATGGAAATGGGCCAGCCGACGTTGGCCCAGTTGGTGCGATCGGATATTGTACCTGGACACACCATCATGGATGCCAGGGCTGCCAGGTGTCAAACCGCATGTATATGATGCACTCCCTGTGTTCTCAAGCTCCGACCATCGGCCCGTTGCACTCTCCATCTCGATCCCACTGAAATCAATACAAGTACCGGATGATGACGGGGAGCTAGCGGATGACGTGAGGCTGGCAGCACCATTCCAGATTGATCCGGACTGGGAACGTAAAAGGAACGCAGCCAGAACGAGGGAGGTGATAGTTGGGATTGTAGCATATCTTGGCATGACATGGGAAGGAAACGGACTTCTGATAGCAACCACGATTGGCATTCTGGGAGCGTGGTTTGTGCTTCAATCTTTCCTGACCGTTTGACCGTGTGTTTGGCAAGGAGATCTCGATTTACAGCCGATAAACGGAGTCGATTGTCGATCTCAGGCGATAACACCGCGAGGATGGCTGCATATCAAGAAGCACAGCATTCGTACTTTTCACCTGCTGATCGCCTCTATCACATGACATGCACGATAATCATAGCATCTCAAACTGAGATGTGAGTGAGTCAGTTCGAAAAAGCCGTCAGTCGCTTTCGGTCGAGTGCATAAGAAACAAGAACAGCGCTGATGACACGTGCAACTATCCCCTCGTCATCTGAGGATGATGCAATCCAAGTCACGGGCAGGCAATGCCATTCTCCGGGCAATTCTCTAGGCACCTGGAAAAAGTAGGCGCGAGGACAAGGAATCCTTTATTTTTCTTGGCGGAGTGTGATTAGCAGGAGTCTGGTCAAAACCGGATTTTACGGCGCCCTGTATACCTTACGTATAGTATCGAATGAGCTTACCGAGGTGAGAATTATGAATTATGCAAAGGAGACATGGATACGGTGTACTACTGGTTAGGTGGGTAACAGTCGCTCGGGGATTTACCTATGGACCAGCCAGTTGGAGCCAGGGAATCAACAGGCAGTTAGAGATTGATTAACCCAGAATGGAGTCGAGTAATTGATTGATTATCCCACTTTTTAGTGTCGTCGGAATTTCCCGATGATTATTCTGGAAATTCTCCTAGATTCCATTGATCAGTGAATTAAAGAACAGGCGAATATGTGATACAGTAGCAGCAAGGCGATTGGAGAGTGAAGCCGCTCATCCGCATCTTCGACTGGGCATCACCGCCATGGCTTTCAACGTCAAGTGATCCAGACGGAACAAAGGTCCATCCTTTCTGTTGGGCAAAGCCATGTATTAACTACTTCTTGCGTTGACTTCGATCCAAGTATCTAACAAGTCGGTGGGGTTGCGGATTCAACCTCAGCTCCTTTGGACCATCTCAATCCATGGAAGTTCCAGAAAACAGGTGCCTGAACTGGGAAAAAAAAAAGACTTCCTCTTCAATCAACCCGATTGGCTTCTTCTCTCTCCTTTCAAACAACCGACAGTACCCGTGTGTCACTTCTCGAACAGAGGACGAAGCTCCAAACAGAACCAGCGTCAGAGATTTGATTTCCGTTCCAGAAACAACCTTATTAGACAAACGTCGATGGTGCGACGGAACATCGGCGACCCGAAGGCCAGAACTCGGGGATGCTTCCTTTCGATTTCCACCTGGCTTGACCCAGAAATCTCGTTTAACTTCGTTAATCCGAAACCCACGTCTCAGTCCGCGGAACACACGGCGAGATTTTCGAGGTTTTAGCATCAGTGGGTCCCAATGTAATGTGGATAATAGGCCAGATCACGATGTCTCTAGCCTTGTTGAAGCTCATTCTGAGGCTCACAAAAATCTACCTGACTTATTTACTCTACTGGCAACTGGCAGCTTGTGGTTAGGTATGGATGTACAGCATAGTCGCATCCTTCTTCTGCTAGGGTCCTTCAGTGTACTTCTTTCGTCAGCTGCTCCACGCGAGCCTGCAATCAGACCAGGGGGGTCAGTTTCTCCCATGCGATTCATCCAGGACATGGATGCTTCGGATGTCAAACGTCTCATCTTGGAAGTTTAATCTGTTTCCTAGATCTGTGGGATTCCGTGGTTTGATCTTTATAGGATGTTCTAGCCTCTGTTGGGTTCTGGTATAGATTGATTGATAGGGCAGGTAGGGTTACCGTGTAGATTTGCCCTTTACCCTTTGAGCCTTGATTGAGTCAACAGGGAGACAGGAAATAATTACTATCGATTGACTGACTGATTGATTGATTATTTTCAATTCTTACAGGACAGGATCCGCCCAGGTCACAGCTCGAGGCAGGTAGTGAGGGTAGCCCGTAATCTCCTTCTCCTCCATCTAACGTATATAACCTTTCCTTTCTTCCTTCTTCTCCTCCCTTCTCTTTTCCCTCTGTTCTCACCTTCCTTTCATTCTCTCTTCTTTTGTCTCCGTCCTGTTTTCTTACTTAATTTAAAGTCTACTGTGGCGGAGCAAATCCTGTCAGCACTAAACCTTGCCCACGCCCAGCTTTCCCAAGGATCCTTGCTAGCATTAGTCTGTTTTACTACGACTCAGACTAGTCCTAATCCACCATCTCTTCCATTGTCCCTCCGACGTCATCTTTGTCTACCGGCTATTTTAAACCCTAGCGCATTGATTTCCGTGCTTTTCCTCCCTTCATTTTCTAGTCACAATAATTTCTGTCGGGCAGGCAAGGCGAAAAACGAAACCTTCAATTTTGCTAGTTTTTAGCCAAGCTACTATCTACCTACCAAACTACTCTACGTCCTGGTTAATTTAATATCAACAAATATCTTCCCTTCACACCATGTACTCCTGTGCGAATTATCCTCGCGGATGCCGCGGCCGCGTTAATATCCAAGGAGGCAAATGCGCCGACTGCGTGGTAAGTCCTATGTCTGATATTCCCTAATCCATGTCGTGCCAAATAAATCCTTCGACCCTTGTTCAGTTCATTCAACTAACCTAGTAATCTAGTCCCTCAAACTCCGCCGACCAGCATCGTCTGTGTCGCCGTTTGCCCAGCCAAAGGATTACCGAAGGGCCTTGCCATCGGAACTTTTAAATGACTCCCCTTATAGAATGCTCAACCTTCAGCAGTAATACAAGACAAGTTTCGACAACGGCGGGAGGATCTATCGCCAGCATACTTTCCACTTCGGCAGAATTGGGGGCAGGATACCCCGTACATGATCCCTGACTATTTTGTCCGCTATCGATCTCGCTTATTCTACTTGACTGCTCTTTTTACTACTGCCATCTTCAATTGATGCATATGATGGGAGTTCTGTTCTTATTTTACGGCAGGATGGGCGGTTTTTGGTTTTCTATTCAGTGTGTTGAGTACTACAATCCGGTACTCGTTCATTCGCTTGAGTGACGCAGTGCGATGCACTACAATGCGACTTTTTCCCCGATTGCTAACCTCACTTACGCAACATGACTCCACCACAAACGAGCGCAACCAGTTTAAGGTGATCTGGTTCCAGGCAAGGCTTTTGTTATATGGGAAATAACCCGACACTTGCATGGGATCTTATCTATCTGCTGCTCGTGAGCAATTGGCGCGGAACGGGAAATCGGGTACTTTATTTGATAGACTGGCCGGAATGTCTGGTATTTGATTATGATTCTGGCTTGCGTGCTTGGTTTTGCTTTGCTTATTTCTTGTCGATTTCTCCATACCATATCATACCCAAGCAGAGTTATTTTTCTATGTGATTGTTGAGTTGAGTTGTATGAATTCAGTCGCTGTTATTCCATGTGCTTTTGCTAGATCAGTGATTTTTCATCTGACCCGTCTTACCAACACGACAGAACCTCCCGTACTACTGCAGTTATGTATGTTAAGCCCAACGGGTCTGCATCTGCAACTTCCCGAAGCTAAAGCAATCCATCCATGATTGGCGCCACTGGAACGTTCCAGGCCAACCTTCTTTTCTGCACTCTTTGACCACGATAGCATGTTCTGGGCCTGAGGTCGGTTGGCTGATTTATATGTAATGGGCTGGGCTAGATGGGACCTTCCTAGGTTGACATGAGATCAATATAGGAATTGAGTAGGTGCTGTGTATTTCTACTCACCCTATTCAGTAGAGTAAATAAACTCATCCAACAAATAGTCCTTACGAGGTAGAGGCCAAGTCATAAACCAACCAGTTGATTACCATTCGTTCCCAAGTACCTCCTCGCAAACCCACCTCGCAGTCCTCGTATGAAGGCTCCAATGCTTTTCATCTTCATTTTGCGTCCTACCATCATTCCTATCCCATTTCCGACCGGAATATACTCTTCCCAGCGCCTCGAAAACAACCACTTGATCCCTCATGTGCACGTCCAACGGTCCCCGATTTCCTGGCTCATATCCCACGTCCGAACCATGTAGTTCTTCCATCAATTCGTCAACGCATCTCTCAACTAACTTTCTTATTCGATCTTCCATCGTTTGTATAGATTTTCCACTGCCACCCTGTTTCCCGCGACCAGATACAGTTTCATCTTTATGGGTTCCAAATAAGGCATCGCGGCCAAGTCTGAAACCAGTTGACGTATGCACCACGAGAAGGATGTAGAGTTGGGAGGGGTGGAAAGTTGGTTCGGATGTATGCATTTCTATTGGAATAGTGGATTCTGACAACCCTCCGGATAAGTGGATAGGATTCGTGTCGAGATTGAATGCTGATGGTGGGAGGTGTTTTAGGTTCTTGCGAAGTTGCTTGAGGGTTTCATTTTGAATATATTGACGGATTGTTTCGGGTTGCTGAGTTTGATCTGGACCCTGGTCATGGTTTTGAACAACGGAACTGTCTCGCTTGGGGGAAGAGGAAGGTTTGCGACGGTGGAGGTTTCGGGTCTTCTGTCGTCCATTTCCTCCCTTTCCTGAGCGGACTGGCTCGAGCACTGGATTGTCTGGTGCGAGGATTGTGATGTCAATCCTTGTTATTTGTCCCCGTTGGTACTCATTTACGCTAATTGACGGGAAGCGAGGACTGAGGACGGGGAATGAATTGGTATCAGAATTCAGGCCATCAGCTTTTTCAGCCGTCACCTCATCCTCGGCAGACGGTAATTTAAGCGGATCGATGAGAAGAGTAACCGTTCCCAAATCCACACGCCCAGTTGCCCAGCCCCGTTTCTGAAGCTGAACCTCGAGCCTAGGCAAACCCAGCCTTGCGAAGTTTGGAATCAGAACCTGAGCAATGTAATCATAAGAAGGTGAAAATGACACGTTTGTCCCGCCCGTAAGATTCAGCTTGATATGCCAGCCTGTGAATGCTCCGGCATACAGCAGGTACGGATATAGAGCCTGGAAGACAAGAAAGACTGATCCAGCCGTGGAAAGACGGATAGTATATTCTGGTTGGATCGGTTTTGGGGTACGGACAAACCGCCCAGGAAAAGACCTCGTCATCCCATCAACGCAAGGATAATCTGCAGATTCATCGCCATCGACACCATCAGATATCACTCGCTTTTTCTGTGGGGAAAACTGGACGGATAATGATCCAATCTCTGCGCCAGTGACCTCGCTTCCAGTAACTTCGGCAAGAAGCTTGACCGCTGCCAAATGCGATCCTTTCAAGCCTCTTTTGCCTTTTCTATTGACTCGGATATGGTGGATGGACACTGGCTGGCCTGTCAGAGCTGATAAAGCAAGAGCATTCCGTACCAGTTGGCCTCCTCCTTCGAGGGTTCGGCCGTCAAGATGGACTGGTTCTGGAAGATTGGCCATGTTGGAAATGGAATCAGATCCGGGGTCGAAAGAGAGTCGAAAGAGGGAATACAAGAAAATCCTTTTCCCTTTTATTGCTGGGATGAGGCTAGTAAATGCGACTTGACTTACAATGCAAAGCTATCTAGTTGAGTCATCCTTAACTCGACTTTATCTGAATTGCTCATTTCTATACGGCAATTTATACATACCGTCAGCATGACTCATGTGGTTTATGCCGACATTTTATGCAACTTATACTTTGTTTACTTTTCTATACGGAAGGAAGAACCAACAGGAACGAATACGCTCAACTGGTCTTTCCTCGATATGGCTACTCAATTCAGGAAGGATGGAGCGTCAACCTAATGGGTCTGGGCAAATGTCGTCAATCTCCCCCTCTCACATTCCCATCACTGCATCTCCATCTCACAGTTTACCCATTCAACATCCTAATTTTCCAGTATGATTTCTGCAGCGTTCACAAAGGATCGTCTGAGAAGAACCAAATCTGCCCGCTCCATCCGCAAGAGCCGTCCTTCCTCGATCCCTTCAGAGCCTTTCGACCCTGAAATTGCCAGGCACCATGCCACCACTGCTGCTTCTCTCGCCATGCTTCGCTCTAGCGAAAGGTTTTCAGGAGAGTCAAAAAGCTCGTATGACTGTCTAGGTGGTCCAGGCAATGTGGCAGTTCCCCAAAGAAGCCAGCCACCGAGCCACATCCAGTTCACCGAGAAGGATTTGGATTGGCCGATCAGTCACACGCAAGTGACAAAAGGGTCACCAACTCACAATCCAGAAGAAAATGCAGGGAGCCAAAATCATAGCCAGGTCACTTCTGCTGCATTGCCGTCCATTAGCGAGTTTGGGGGACTTGATGGTCGGAACTCTTCTCTCCCTTCGTCCTATCGTCGCCTTCGCAAAGCAAAGTCGATGTTCTCGACACGATATCGTCCATCGCTTGGAGCTAGTGGAATTACATCACCACGAGATGGTATTGATGGGAGGGTTTCTGATCCACCACTGCAAGATAGGACCTTGAGGCGCTCTACGTCATTCCTTCGTGGAGGTCAGTCTTCAAAAGCTATTCGTCATGCAAAGAGCCAGGATGCGTCTATCCACCTTGCCCGTGCTCAATTCCTCCAGAGCACAGAAGAACAAGCGGAACAAATGAGACGATCGTCTATTGTGCCACCAAAACCCAGGCGTGAACACAGGGGCTTTAGGAAAACATTCCGTACTACGAGCGCTCCCCGATTGCCTGAGCTGGATGATGCGCGCTCCTCTTCTTGGACTGCATATCCCAGGAGCACGGCATTCCATGGCAGAGCTCGGACCCTCTCTCAAACTATAAAGAGCAAGATCAAGCGCGCTCTTGGGATGTCTAGGCAAGAGCCCGACCCGATGCAATCTTCACCGGCTACTCAGCCACAAGGCGTCATTACCGAGCCTGGACTCGATCCGGAATATATGCATGAAAGCAATTACCAATGTCATGGATCAGCGATAGATTATATCCCAGGAGACAGCAAGCCTCAGACCATGCAACGGACTCGAAGCTCTGACAGCATCGCTACATCTAACTCTCGCGTCACGAGCTGGGCTGACTCTACCACAGCGAACACCATTGCAGTGCGGAAAGCAGGAGACGGGCACTCTCTATCGATCATCGAAGAATATGATGGCATTCATCAGATGGCACAACAGACTCCACCTGGAAAAGGGAGAACAGTCGACAGTCAACGTCTGTATTCTGCCTTGATGAAGCGAATTGGCAGGGCTAACATGCAGACAAATGATGGAGCTGTTTATGGGGCAGTGAAAGAGCATCGTCTGATACCAGAACGCACTTCTTCAGCTTACACAAACCACAGCAAGCAGACTGTCCGTCATATCGGAAGTAATGAGTCCGTTATATCTCCCAGGTCATTTGCCACGGCCACGAGCGATGCGCGCCCGCCCACAAGGCAGTCACGGTGCCAATCAAAGCATATTCTTCCAACCATAAGTTCCGGCCAGTCATACGAGAGAGATGGATATGATGATGGGAAGATCTCTGACGATGATACTGGCAGTGTAATCGTTTCCAGGAGAGACCCCGACGTCGAGCCGTATTCGCCAAGTGTGTATTCTCGAGCGACAACCACGCCGGCGAAGAAAGAAAGGGTGGTAACTGCGGACTCACTTGAATCGGAGGAACCGGGCATGGTTACGATTCTCTCGAGCCATAGGACAGCTTATAGCTCACCGAAGCGAATGGCTGGCTCCCGATCTCCTGGTGTTCCCATTCAGCCCAGTTCCGATTGGCATCAATGGATCAGCTCTGAGATTGCGAGAATCGAAGCAGCCCCTCCGACCAGGGACCATTATAGGGAGAATGCCCAGATTGTGGATGATGATTCCAATTTTCGGTATCCGATTCCGATACCAGAAATGCATAGCAGCTACCAGTTTTCAACGGAGCAACCAGATCGACTCTCCCAGGACAGCAGTGATTCATGGATGATGGCTAAAGTTCCACCTCTGAGTAACTTCTCCCGACCATTCAGTCGATCTTCCAGTGTACGGACCATCATGCCAGTGAAGACCCAGCCTCCACCCACTTCAGTCTTTCCAACTCCGGATTTGCCCAACGACTCTGGTAGCCAGGTATACTCTATCCCCAATCCTTTCGACAGCAAGATTACATTGGCCCCTATGCGATCGAGATCCAACATGCTCCAGACCCCTGATACTCCTACACCGAAGAGAGATGGAGAAGGACAGCAGTGGAGAGCAGCCAACGAACAATACCGTCGTTACTCCACCCGGCGTCTTCCGATCTCGCCAGACGGAAAAGCTCCACAGCGACCTTTCCGCGGGTATCGAGACCAGAGAAGGACAACCAACGAGAACCTGCGCAACGAGGATGGACGAAGCGAAATGACAGACCAATATCACAGACTTCAGGATATCCACTCGACAATTTCGAGTAAGACAATGGTGGAAATGTTTCTGAGTAGTCGCCGCCGCCAGGTGGGCACGTCAGAGGAGAGTGCTCCCAATGGAGCCTTCTTGTAGATGCTTGCTACTCTGGCTGGAGGAAAGTATTCTTTGAGATATTATGTATCGGTTTATTCTTTCTTCCTTGTATTCTTTTGGCTCAATCGCTTGGCTGATCGCTGGTTGGTTTATCGGATGCTAATGGACGTTTTATATTCGGGTAGGTATAGCTAGGTAGTAAGAGAATAAATGGTGCATCTTGCAAGTCAACGGATAAACAGAGATGAAAGCCCAAGGAGTGATATCAACAGATCAATTGTACCGAACCTTTCAGTTCGTGTGCATAAGAACATGTTACAAAATCAGCCAAATCAACAAGCGAGAATCGTATACCTCGTCAAATATCATATCCATCCTTAAAGGCACAAATCACTCCACGTAATTTGCAGGGAAACTCCCCTTCACACCTCTCAGCTCGCCATCCCACCAATCATCCGTACTCTCCGTCTTCTTAACCACGCGTATACGATCACCCTCTCTAAATGAGAGGTCACCCTCACTCTGTCCCCCGAAATCATACAGTGCCGTCACGAACAAGACATTTGAAGCGGATCCAGTGCGTGGGGGAGGTGGCGGGGGTTTCTTTTTGGCGGCTGCCGCGGCGGCAACGGGGTTCGTTGCTCCAGACTGACGGTCACGCGCAAAGTAGTCCGTCTTAGGGGCAGCAGGAGAGAAAGATATGGGAGTTATAGATGATGGAGTTGTAGACGGTGGATCGGACATGGGGGTGGGGTATGGATCTGTGGAGGGAGAAGCTGAGATCTGGGGTTTTGAGGCGAAGTTCGGTAAAGGGGACTTGTCACGGCCAGGGGACGTGGACACTTGCGAAGCGGAAGGAGGCGGGTTGTATTGGCCGCTTGAGCGACGGCGGAAATTGTTAAGACCGTTTGCGAGGCGGCCGCTAGTGCTACCGTTCCGGCTGTCGTCGGAGTTCTGCCGGGGCGACTTCCCCTTTGCGAGACAGGAGAATGCCTCAACTTCTTGCTGGATAGGGAGGAAGGCATGCTCCCAGACCTGCATTATCTCATCCATTTCTGGGGGCTGCGAAGGAAACCGCTGCTGCTGCGCGAAATTGAACAGAACCGTGTAGTAAGTGGCTAGCATAGAGTTCTGGATCTCGATTTGAGTGGCTAGGAGGCGAGGGAGGAGAGAGAAAATTGCTGCAATCAATGGTGGCAGCTGCCGCTTTAGGGTTTCGTCCGCGGCGTTATAGTCCTACTGTTTGTTAGATTTGACTGTATAGCGCATGTAGGTACTCACCTCTGTCGCTTTGGCCAAGTCCAATTCTGCTTTAGCAAGAGCACTATTATCCTTCTCAGAGCGCTTAGCCTTTTTCGCGTAGTTATCGACCCGATTCTGGGAGTGTTCGAAGTCCAGCTAAGAGCAGAGATTAGCACGGGTCAAAGACTTAAACCAATGCACGGATGATCCTATGCGATTCGCACTGGCACATGTATGCACCTAGCAATCATTCATACACATGGATTCATAAAAAGACAAACTTACCTTTCGATCGCCTCGCTTTTTGATGGTTTTCTTCATAGGAGCCAAGGATTCCTTCGCTTGCATTGTTGGCATAATCATACGGTCTTCCATTGCATTCAATTCCTGCATAAGTTCCGTTTTCAAATCCTCATATTCGTCACGAAGTGTTGCTGTTCGCGCAAGAACGTCCTCTGGAGTTGTGGCAGGCTGGCGGTCGGAAGTGGGCTCTGAGGAACCGATAATAGGAGCATATAACGTATTGAATTCACCAACCATTCGGCCTTGATAGGCCAGAATATTGGACCATGCATCACGCCAGGCTTTGGTGGAATCGACAATCTAGCGTTATCAGTGATTCACTCAACCCTAAAGGAGAGGTGTTGGCGTACCCTAGAAAGAAGCTTGTCTGCTTCTTCGAAGTCTTTTAAAAGAACAGCTACCTGACTATCATCGGCGGACCGTTTCATGAATTTTCCAAACTGTCTCTGCATCGACTGCATCTTGATAAGGTCCAGGTGGAGAATAGACAGGAATTGCGGGAATCCAGAATTGAGGGAATGAGGGAAGCAGACAGGAATAAGACAATTTATCAACTATTAAATGGAAAATTAGACAAAACGGCCACAGCCTTTGCTCGAAACGACGTGATTGAAACCAGCTAGACACAGGGGAAAGAGAAGAGAAATGACATGGTTTCAGGATCGCCGGTGGGAGGAGGAGGTAAAGAAGGAAAGAAGCGTGTTGATCAGTGCTCCGCCTTGTCAATGAACGTCGATGACAGGTAGAAACAGCAATCAGAACAAGATAGGAACAAGAACAAGAACAAATTGGGGTGTTGGGTCAGATAAATATAGAGTAATGCCAATAAGGCTGGATTACGTACACCTTGAAGCCTGAGGCAGCCGTATGTTTGTCTACCTACTCTATGCTACCTACCTATCCTTCTCTCCCCACATCTTCTACCAAAACCCAAGGTTCTCCCTATGTTCTTCATCCAGGGGTCGCCTTCGGCTTCCCTACCATGTCCACATTGCCTCCTTCTAGCCTATCCGTTCCCATTTCCCAGAATACTGCCCCCGTCATCAAATTTCGATGTCTCTATACCTATGACCTGCGACGGAAGGCGAAACGTTGGCAGGATGGCTACCTCCGATTCCACACCTTCAATAAGCGAGTAATGGTTTATGACACACCAGGGACCTTTGTTGGAGACCTACATTGGCGACAGGAAGCTGAAATCCAAGACGGAGATGAGTTAGAACTGGATAAAGGCGTGCTAATTCAAGTGTGTGAACGCATGGAGAGGACAGAAACGGACCTGTCCAAACTATATGAAAGAAAGAACCCTACCGGATCGCCTCGACCAGCACAGTCCTTCACTCAATCTCCCCGCGCCTCCACACCCCTACAACCATCTCAGCCTTCGAACCCACGACGTTCCCTCAATGATCTCTTAGGTATCAAACGAACACCTATTGGATCCCTCGCCGCCCCGTACGAGGAGCGTCATACTCTAGCACAGAGGGAACAGAACTCATCTGAACGAGCACCAAAACGTCAAAAACTTCTTCCGGAGAAAAAGCAGCAAGAAAAGCGTGCACGACCATCTAACCCTTCTGAACCGGTGGTTATCGATCTGGTTGAATCGTCCACTCCAGAGTCAGCACCAGCACCACGACAGCCGTCAAAGTCGGTCACTACGCCTAGGAGGAATTTCAATCCGGAAAGGTCAGGCACTCATGTGCCGAGCAGTCATGCAGAAACAAGGTCTCTTCCCACCACAATTCAGCAAAAGCATGACAACCCGCAGAGCTCTTCAAAAAGCACTGCTCCGTCTACATCACCCGAAATCCAAAATAACCAAACACCAAACACCCCAGTCAATATACTCCGCCTATCCGCCGCAAAGCCGCGAAAGAAGCTGATGTATACCGCATTGCTACCAACTCAGCCTCCCAAATCATCAGCAGTTCAAACTTCAGCCAAAAGTTCCGCCCGGGCTCCTCTGCCAGAAACCAGATCACAGTCAGTACTAGTCAAGTACATCTATGGACTCCAGCTAACAATTTCAGAAAGGTTGAAAATAACCCGCGTGATCACTTGCTGACTGAATTTGCTCCTTCTGCATCGACCCAATTTGCCCTCGATGAGATTATAGAGGTGGAACCCTCACAACTCAATAAGGCAGAGCAGAACAATAAATTAACTACACACCTACCCCAAGCTGGTCGGTCGGTACCAATACCTCCACCGGCTCTCGCACACGACACACCCGTCGATACTACATCGTCGAAAAAGTCTCAAAAAGGCCTCCGGAAGTCTTTCTCTGATCCCTCCGCTTTGACTACGGTCGCTGGTATCCAGTGCAGACGATATCCTGGTCATAGTCCACTAAGTACCCTTGTCGATGAAAGTAGAGCCAACGATCAGGGCCCGTGGACTCCGGAAGCTTTGGATCTCTTTGACTTCTGGCCTCCTGGGCGACAGAAGCCCAGCTAAAGCGGAGCCCGGTAGCATGTTGAGTTACGACTACTATGCAGCAGCATACCTAACGTACTAGATGGAAAGTGCCCTTCGATTTGTCATTTGAGATACCCTATGTGTGCATATTACCTCTTCCATGTCTCTACTAGTTAGTGGTCATTACTAGTGGACCGAACGATGATTCATGTATAGTTTATAATTAAGCGTTTACCTAACCATCCTACTACCAAAAATCAAGCGCTCTTTTTAATCAGCACTCCAGAAATATACGAAAGAGGAGACCTCCCAAATGACGACTCCAAATTAAAAATCTCCCATCCGCCATCCGCGTCCGCCGCCTTCTTCAACATACTCTCCGTATCCCTAGTTAAGCAGCAATCACCTACGAACCAACTCCAACCGAGAAGTTGATATAGGCCCTGCATAAACCTCGCAAGAATGGACCCCTTGGTCGTCCGCCAGGGGTTAACCACATGCTCTGTAACGAGCATCTTCCCGCCCGGCTTAAGCATAGAATATAGCTCTCTAATGGTCTTCTCGGGGTTAGGAACAGAACAAAGCACACGAACGCAGATGATCGAATCAAACACTTCCTTTCCTGCCAGCTGGTCTACAGAGTCTGTTCCGGCGGGAATAACACCTTCCTTCGCTAGAGCAGGAAGTAGTTCGGAGGCAACAACACTGCAGGGAAGGATGTTATATTTATCACTCAGTCCTTCTTTTTCCGCACAGGCACGGAGATCAGCATGGAGACCTAAACACGGCTCAGCACCGAAGATAGCCTTAATAGCTGGTGAGCGCAGAAGAGGCATCTGGGTTCCTGTGCCTGGTCCAATGTCAAGGACAGTTCCTGAGGCATGGGCAAGAACTGGTGGGATAAGGTCTGCGGATGTTTTCTGCGGCGGCGTTGCCGCTTCGGCCTCGGGCTGGGGGGCTGGATTTGTTTGTTAGTTTGTTAGATTTGGGGGGAATTGGTGTTGGGTGGGCATATATGGATGTTTTATGAGAAGCAGGTCATACCGGTACATTCGATCCAGAACCGACCAAAAGCTTCATCACGCAGTTTCCCGGTCTGGAGGAGTGGCCCGAGGATTTGACCACGTTTGAAGACCATCTCAAAAGACACTTTCGTATAGCCTGCTCATGGTTAGCGAGTTGAAGCCAAGGCCACTATTGCCCATCGTTTTGTCAACAACAAGGCGTTGGTACATGCGAACACGAACATGGTGAACAGATGTGACTCAGGAAGCAGCATTACAATCCGCATCTAGATGAGGTTGTATACAACATGGGAAGGGTGGCAGGGGGGAATACAACAGGCATCACCACAGTAGTTAACCTCTACTTCATCAAATACAATATAATAACCATAATAAAAGCGCGTATAGAGCGTTCCTCGACATCAAATATAAACTCATCTCATCAACCTACTTACAGGACATAGCATGAGCCAATAACAGACCCGGGTCGATCAGGGCACGGAGCCATTGGCGTGCCGTAGGCTCCTCCATTTTGGAGAGTGTCCTACGAGAGTAGGTAGTTTCACTGTATGACTGGAGAAGAGGATGCGTAGTTGCACAGAACAGCGCAGGGAATAAAATGAAAGATGGGAGGAAGCCGGCAACAATGCCGATAAATTACGTAATCTCCCCGCAAATTCACTTGCAAAAGTGTATAATTTTTAAGCCTACCATTAACACCTGTGCTAAATCAGCTAACTAGAATATCCGGTTATTTGCCATTACCTATATAATGACATACACACGATCAGGTCAACATGATGAAATGATATAAGATAGACTAGCGTAAATATCTCCATAGAATCAGACAAGGGAAGCAGGAGAATAAGCAAGCCAAAAGAGCGAATGAACAACCAGACACAAATGAATACTCAGTCTGACAAAATAGCTATTGTGAACATAGGAAATCAATCAATAGAAACAATGCTTCGAACTGATAACGAAGGGATCCGGCTAAGGAGTGGGGTGAATGGTGAGAAGGGGGCTCAATGCCCTGCAGGATTAATAAATGTAGTGTAGTGTTCATGATCAAGTGGAGTACCAAGTCAGATCATATACGAAGCCCAAGCAGAAGGAGATGCAAGCTATGCTGATCAAATCGCAGTGCCAGAAGGTCAAACAAGCTGAAGAAGCTGAAGGAAACTCGTTCATATAGTAACAACGCGACCGGCTCGAACCGAACTAGGGGGGTAGCAACAATACAGTCTCGCGTGATTAATGATGGGAGTGAATTCGATTAACCCTCGGGCTATACCGACTGGTCCTAGAGAGCGAGCTGACATCATGTCGGCCTGTTCGGAAAAGTTAGGTATCGCCTACCACGTTTCTGCTAAAATACTTTGAAACTTACCATCGCAGCATGCGCGGACGTTTTCGAGGCGATCTACTTCCGATTCTTGCCTCTCAGTCATCTGTCGCAGGTCCTCGGCACTGTCACGGTCACGGCCACCTTCATCGTGATCACCATGAAGACTGTGCGAGTATCGTCCATTTCGGTGGGCAAATGACCCTCGGATCGTTGTACTGAGAATGCTACTAAGCCGAGAGGCCGAGGTTTGCCTTGTCTCATCTGGGACTTGAAGAGCTGAGGCCTGTGATCGCCCACTCAAGGCAGGAGACGCCCTGCCTGCGGTCGCCGCTGTTCGTACGGACATGGCAGACGCCGCGCGTTGTTTTGGTGCATTTCGTGCAGTACGGCTGTTGAAAGACGAGATCGACATTCGCGCTGTTTGGCGAGAATGTGAGCGGAAACCAGGATTGAACTCGTCAATGTCTTCCAGGGTAATATTGTTCTCCTGATCCTCGTTGCTATCCGAAGGGTTGCGCAAGAGAAGGTACGACAAAGCATTAAACCAGGTTTCATGCCGCTGGCTGGTGGTTGCGGTAAATCTTACTCGGCGACCAGGACTGACAACCTCTAAGCTCCGGCAATGAAGACCGGGAGGGTAAGGATTATCATCTGCAACCACCCGCACAGCTTCGATCGGCACACTCTTGGTCTTGAGTTCCGCTTTCCCAGCGCTCTGTGGCGCGTGCTCACTCCAGTACAGCGTTCGTGTATATGGATGAACCCAGAAGTATCTGCGGTGTCGAGTGCTCGACATGTCCCCGGTAACTGTCTTGCGAGTGTATTTCCAAAGGAATTCACCAATCATGGTCTGGGTAATAGCTTGAATCATCCGAGGATCTGTGCCCGCACTGTAGCCGTGAGGCATAGGGCCCCCATTCGGGTAGATGTTGAAGCGCTCTTCTAACTCAGAAGCGAATGACGACACCGATGACCGACGGGATGCCTGACTTTCTCGTCGCACTTGCGGCCGCGGGGCGGTTTTGATAAAACCTGGTCCGGCGGCGTGTTCATTTGGAGTCCGTGGGCGGGGTGCTACATTAGTTCTGTATGCAGAGGCAGGTGCAAGAGGAGGTCCCATGCGCGTAGGCGACGGAATGGTTTGCTCCATTGACTTCTTCTCGGCAGCCATGATCGCTTCTCGGTGATCTGCAGGTAGCGGCGGATGACTAGTAGCATTAGATACCTGGCTTGCGGCACTACCTGGCCGCCTGTGGACAGACGGAAGAGAGGTTGTGGACGACTGGTGCATGGATCGAGATTTAATTCTTGGCGTTGCAAACGGAGGAGCCCCTAGCTCCTTGGCTTTGTCGCTGTCAGGTGGCGAGAGCGGGCGAGAGGAGATGCGATCCGTTAAAATCTGGTCAATCTGCTTGGAAGAGAGGATCGTCTGAGCACTTTGGTCGGCCTGGTTGGATTGTGACTGTGTTCTAACATGGCGTGTGGCAGCATTATCTGAAATGGAATTCAAAGGCAAGTCTTTCTGGTCTGCGACATCGATGACACTCTTTTCACTTGGGCTGTCCTCTGCAACAACAAAGGTTGGGGTTGCAGTACCCCGGTCACGCATGGAGACTCTAGATGCCTTAACGGTTTCCTGCGTGGATTGACGGGCACCTGCAGCGATTGCATCAGACATTGACATGGCCGGTTGTGTCTCCACAGAGTGGATCGTAGAGAACAAAAGCTCAGGCGAGGGTCGACTCGTCTTTGGCGTAAGCGGTTCGGTACATTCCGAGTTAATAGAGGAGATGGCCAATTCTGGGACTTCAGGCTCTTCAATCGCTCTGTCATTGAGCGCTACTGCTTGAGGCTCTGGTTGCAGAAGCTCAGCCTTGACAGGTACAGTATGCTCCGAGCTTATAGCCGACATAGCCATTTCTGGGGCCTCCAGACTTGTTAGGTTCTCATCGGTGGAGACTACATGGGCAGGCTCCCGAACGGTTGGATTGACGGGCTCGGTTTGTTGCGAGTGCACCGACGACACTGCAAGGTGCGGAACATCGGGTTCGGAAAGCTTGGCAAGCATCGGCGCAGTATACTGGGTGTATATTGACGATAGCACCAGATCTGGAGACTCAGGCGTGGGAGTCCGAATCGGCTCCGTTGTACCACCGACAAGATATGACATACTCAACTCAGGCACCTTTGCCGCCACCGGCATAGTCTCTTGAGCAGAAATGGAGGAGAAATCTAATTGAGGGATACCAACAGGCTCCCGACAGGCTTCGTCGGCAGTATCGCCAACTGCCTTCTGCGACACTACTGCATTTGTCAAGTGCTCCCCATTTGAATCAGACTCAAACGGGGCCCACTGGGTCGCAGAGCTCACCATTCCTGGGCTATCTCTACTCTCTGTGGCTGTCTCCGCATCCGACGTCGTTGCCTTCAGAGTGGTGTCTTCGGTCATAATTCCGTTGACACGAGGCGTCGGCTCCCAAGGGTCCGTCATCACGCCAAAGTCAACCATGATGGGTTTGGAGAACGAGTCGAGCATAGCCTCTGACGGTCTCCGGGAGTCGGACACAGGAAGCATACGCGGGGTTGACGCCTGAGGTGACTCGGACCGCATGTACGGGCCAAAGTCTCCTTCACCTTCACCGTCATTCAGTTCAGCAAGTTCCGCAAAAAGACTCTGGCCTTCTGGGCCAGGTGAATCCCGAGGGAAGCTCGCCGCCGGGGAATTACGTGCACTAGAAGGTCGGCTACCAGAAGCCATTGGAGCTTCTCCAGAAGGACGAATCTTCCGCAACACACTTCTCCTGGACCTGAGCCGATAACGGGCAGCCTGGGCCTGAGCGGGAGACATGAAGGCCCCATCATCCTCATCCTCGTCTTCAGAAGTGGACGTGGACGCCGTACTATGGAACGAATTACGGTCTCGGACTTTGGCAATTGATAGTGACATTGGGCCACGTGGAGTCCGTTGGGCGCTGTCTTCCGTCTCTGTGAGTTCATCGGAATCGCTGCTGTCGTCGGCCATGCTCTCGATACCAGTCTGGAAGGCATCGCTCTCGGTTGCGGTTCCACGCTCGTTAGCCGTCTCAAACCCATCATCGTTTTCTGTAGCAGTCTGGTATCCCTCACTGCGTTCATCAGAGGAATGCGCAGTGCGGTTTCTGGGCTTGGCCGTGCCAGGACGAGTCGGGCTAGCATCCCAAGCATTATCCTCCCAGTCTGCCTCGTGAAGCTCCACTTCCGTCCGCCTGTTTCGACCAGCGCCGAGAAGTTCAGGGCGGGGAGGCTTCTTAAAAGCGTCGGGCTTTATCTTCTGGCGCTTATTGGAAGCGCCTGTCGCGCCAGAAGCTTCCCGCCGGCGCTGTTCGACCTCGTCGCGTGCGTCTTGTAGCATGCGCTTCAGTTCGATTTTTTCGGTCTTCTCTCGGTGGATCGTACTCTTCAGATTCTGGATCATCCGGTGGGCATGACCGAGCGAGCTTCTCAGCGTCTCAGTCTCCAGGTGATTGTGTCGCGGCGTAAACTTATTGGGGGATGGCGGGGGTGAATTCTCAGGCGTGGTCTGGTCGTGTGGGTCTGATTCGGTATCGAGAGGAATCTCGCGCGTGGCTTCGGTTTCATGTTGGCGCAGTCGCATTGCTACGGCTTTCGCAAGTTCTTGGTTCTGCGATGTAAGTTCCTCGAGTTTCTGTTGAAGAGCAGCTTTTTCGGCGTCTCCGGCCGTCAGATTTCTTCGAAGAAGGTGAATCTCTGCATCGTTGGCCTTCTGGGAAGCCGCCTGGTCCTCAAGGAGCTTGCTGTTGATTTGTTTGAGGTCCTCCGATTCACGCTCGACAGTGCTCTTCTCCGTAGCGATAGCACTCAAGCTGCTGTTGAGCCTATTCTCACGTTCAGCGGCTTCTTTGACTGCAGCCATAAGTTCATGCGTTTGCGTCTCGAGGGCCCAGTTCTCATCTTTGTAGCGCTGCTCGCTCTCATCCAGGGCGCGAATTCGTTGGGAGTATCCTTCCGCTTCCAACTCCAAGCGTGACTTTTCCAAATTTACACTCTTCAGTGCATCCTCGCGCTCGGCAAGTAGTGCCTGGAGCTGGCGAACCTGGGCGAGGAGAGAAGTTGAGATCTCCGTGGCAAATTCAATGTCATGGACACGGTTTGAAGGCTGATTGCGCTGTTTCCTCGACGGAACGCTCACCTTGCTGGGAGAGTTGGTGGCTTGGCTGGCGAAGAGGGCTGGGCTAAGAGGGGTCTACATCCATGACATTAGTGAACACTGTGCTACACCGCGGTGACGGATATATACCTTTGGTTCCAAAGATGGGGTGCCAGGGACGGCGTCGTCCGCCACTCCAGCAAGCCGTTTGGGTGCCAGGAAGGCGCGCGTGGTCTCACGGCCAATCTCGTTATACTCCTTCTCCAGCTCCACGAGTTTTTGGCGCAACTCTGGACCGATCTCACTATCATCCTGTTGCCGTTCAACCTCTTTCAATTTGTCGGAGAGCTCCCGCTGTTGGTCAATGAGCGCCGTTCCCAACTTGGATGCCTCCTCGAGTCTTCGCTCCGTCTCAGCTAGGTGGGCCTCGAGAGCCCGTTTTGCCTGCGCTGGGGAAGAAGCATCGAGACTAAACAGTTGAGTGTCAAAAGATGAGTACCTATGCGATTCGCGTACCGTTCCTCCCTCCGGGCTGGAGACAAAAGGATCGTCAGCCGCCGCCATGATGGAGCTGCTTCACCTTATCCTCCTACGGTCAGATCCAAAATTGCGTCTTCGCGGATACCTGGTGCTATCCAATTAGAGCCAAGCACCGATGAGATCGTGCGAAATGGTCGTCTCGTGCCTCGTTCTCGCCTACCGTCAACCCACAATCATTGTCCGATCTCGGTTTCGGTTATATAGCCAAACACTCAAGTCAATCACACCCCTTGTATAATCGCGAGCCGACCAGCGACCAAAAACCGACAATATAATCCTTAACCTAGATACGGGGGAGAGGAAAGGAAAAGAAGATGCGCACCGCAGCAAGCAGATGCTCCACAGAAAGTTTCCGAGTAGGATGTGTACTGGGCGGTTAAGGGTCGGATCGAGCGACTGAACACCCAAATGAGAAATATTCAGTAGTCAAGAGGTTGTAGATAAGGAAGAGATCGCGAACCGGCGAGATCCAGGGATAGTAGCGCGATTGGGAGGGAGATGTACGGTGAAGGTGCGGCTTACCACAACAGTGGCAGTGGCTGCAGGATCGGGAACAGGCAGAGAAAAACAAGGGACAGATTGACAGTTAGCCGCCTATCGGATTAAAAATTGCATTAGACAAAAAGGAAAGACAAAAGAAAGGAATGAACTGAAAACAAAACAAAAGGAAGAGATCGAAGAGGAGAACGGGAAAAGAGGGGAGGAATGAGTCAATTGGGGGACAACGAGAGCGACTCGTTGGGTGGGGAGAAGAAGAAGAAGAGGAAGAGACGAAGAGAAGCAAGCAGAAGGAGGAGTTTTGGGATTTCCCGCTTGGGCCGTGCCTGGGTTTCTGTCTACCTAATCTACCACTCCTACTCCAGTCGACTAACTAGCATACATAGGTACGGGTTACATTTGATATTGATATTGATATTAAGACAAGAATTCCCATCTGTATTTCTACGGTCTCTGATTTCTTTCTGTCTGTCTGTCTTCTTATTTCTTCCCCTCTTCGCGTTTCGAATCAAAACAACAAACGCGTACCAAATCGGGTGGATCATGTGATTGTGCGATGGGGTTGGCTGATTAGTCATGATACTGCATAAACTGTTCATAATGGGCATTGATAATTGATTACTAATTATGTATTCACCACCACCCGTATCCCAGTTGGTAAAGTGGCATACTTGTGTACCTAGGTAGATAGACTCATCCTCTTTTCTGTCCAGCTAAGTCCAAGAAGACATCGGTGCAAAAGAACCAGATACAAGGGATATTCTACTGAAATGACACCCTGTATTAATCTACCTAACACCCTTCGAAATCCGGTACCAGAGGGACCACAAGCATGTCCCAAATTCTAGGATTCAATCCTGTCCTGTCCTGTCCTGTCCTGTACACAGCCACATTGATTCAATGTCTGATGCACTTCGAGTATGTACAGAGCAAATCTTGAGTGCCATGATCGATGAAGAGGGTGATGTCAAAGCCTCCACAACGGAATAACCCTCCGACTATCATTGCCAAATACGTCACCCCCCAGGACACCATCAGAATTCAGAAGCCAAGTCTTGGATGGCAGTCACTGCCCATCATGATTGCAATCTTGGCATCGTGAGGCATGGAACCCGGTCATTGTCGTCTACCTACCTGGGGGGAGATATTCATTCCCTGGAAGTCGTCTAGGATGCCTGTCTGATGCCTGTCTAACTGATCCACTAGTGAGGCTAATGCAGTTACAGACTGACAGAAGAACGAATCAATACCGCGGAGATGTCGCCAAGCTTCTAGCCATGGGCTTTAAATGATTTAAACCGCGGGAGAGCGGCCCTTGGGTACTAGTAGTAAACCGGTAAATCAGTGAAACCCGCCTCTCCTGTATATCTTCCAATATTTGGCTCTCTTGACTTTAACGCGTGGCAGTGGAGATCAACCAAAGCCTGTCGGTTTGGTCTCAAACTCTGGGGGAAATGGGGGGGGAAAGAAAGAATGGGAATGGGAACTTGGTCTTTTTACTTCTTTTCCACTTCCCTCTTTTCTTCCCACAAAATGAAAATCCTTGGATCTTCATTCATCCTCAACCACTCCCCATCTGCCACTGCCACTTCTTTCCTTAACTTTCCTTTCCTTCCCTTCTCTTCCCCCGTCTAATGTTGATCTCACGGCCTGTATAAATCTTTTCCATGTCCCGCCTTCCCTCTCCCCCCTAATGCCTTCCTCCAGTGATCCTTTAATTGATTGATTGATTCACTCGGTTACTGCATGTTCTTTCTGAAACTATTACCCTGTGCAGTTTTCCCTTAGTACATACATAATCTCGTTCATTCCCTCGACTCGACTTACCTACTCGACTAGGTAATCCCGGTACCTGCGCCCATGGTCCGGCGTTACAATCAACCTCCAGTCTGCATCCGGGAACTTTGCATTGTGATCCCGTTTCACCCTATTCGCCTTGCATTATGAAATGCGGGTTTCGACTCATTTTATGCGCCATTCTATTGGCTTTGGTAACCTTGTCTCTTCTGGGAAGTCACCTACGAGACCTCGGTGATCAGTATCGCGCTGGCGCATACTTAACCGACTGGTGGCACCGAAACGACCTGCAATACTCGCGATTCCCATCCCAGCAAACAACCCCGGACGATAAAGTAATCGTCATGGCTAAGTTAGAGGAGGAGCATACCGAGTGGGTTGAAGAGGAGCTACCAGAGTAAGCTACCGCTTCTAAAGCTGTAACCTTAATTGACTAAAGCGCGCCACTAACGCATATTCTTCCGTCCAGTTGGCAACGAGCTCTCTACGTCGTAAATCCCTCGCGAGCCGCCTCCGACGATGAACACGAACTAAAAACTCCGTTTAACAAGGGCCACGAGTCGATGGCCTACCTCACCTACCTCATCGACCACTACGACAACCTCCCTTCCACAATCGCTTTCCTCCACTCCCACCGCTCGGGTTTTCTACTGGCATGGCATGTCGATGCGCCCCTCCATGATAACGTCGCCGCCATGCGCGCTCTACAACTCGACTTCGTCCAACGAAACGGCTATGTTAATCTCCGTTGCAACTGGAACCCGGGGTGTAAGGAATCGCATCGAAGAAACAAGCACGTCACCGAACAAGTCTGGCACGAGGTCTTTGCAGGAACCAGTACCCCACCATTGAACTCGACTTCCACATCATTCCTCTCCGGGGATATGCCTGCCATGTCCATCGCCCATAATCAGAAATCCCTCCGTATGCCGGACCTAGTCGGTGCCGCGTGTTGTGCCCAGTTCGCTGTCTCAAGAGACCAAGTGCTCCAGCGACCCCGAGAGGACTACATTAAATTTCGACAGTGGGTTATCGACACGGATAAGAGCGACGCCAGCAGCGGGCGGATTATGGAGTTTCTCTGGCATATTATTTTCGGGAAGGAAGCTGTATAGTAAGTTCGCCCTTGAACCATTTCAGATTTATGGTGTCAGTCTGCTAACTAACAATGAAGCTGTCCCGATGAAGAACTCTGCTACTGCCAGGTCTATGGGCAATGTTGACCCTCGCTTGACTTCCCATCACTTTTTCCTCCCCTTAACGTCGGTATACGTCCCATTCGTCGCTTTATTACTTCGTCATTTTATAACGACAATACCCCTTTTTAATGTACATTCTCATCAGCAGCATGCTTCTTATATACATAGATTTGGATCAGAGGCGAAGATGAGGCGTTGTTGGTAACTGTTTGCTTCTCTTTTCTTGTCATTTGATTTGTTTTTAAATGCGTTACTTTCACTCGCTTACAGAATACCCATCATGCTTTGTTCGTATATATATTTTCTTCACCTTTTCTTTGTGGCGGTTGGTTTGCT
Source organism: Aspergillus sclerotialis (assembly GCA_003589665.1). Classification (NCBI taxonomy): domain Eukaryota; kingdom Fungi; phylum Ascomycota; class Eurotiomycetes; order Eurotiales; family Aspergillaceae; genus Aspergillus; species Aspergillus sclerotialis. Next base: position 42,323 of record MVGC01000094.1, read on the forward strand.
TCTCCTTGCGACTTAGATCAGCGAGATAGATCGGTAGGAGGGCTAGAAGCTTTTTTTTTTTTTTAATGTTTATCTTTGCGTGTATAATAGAGGTCTTGTATAGGATGGTTAAGTACATTTACTGTGCAATAACTAGGTGGACTTGAACATTGAATTGGAATGTTGACAGATTATATTGAGTTCGGGTATTTACTCGTTGGGATATATATATCTCAACACTTATAGATCAGCAGACAAGATGTCTAGGTATTTATTCCAGTGTACTATACTATAGGCGCCTTTTGTTTATATATTTATATTTGTTTACTTTGATAGCATATGCGAAATGTGACCTTGTGTCTTGACTTTGCTTATAAATTTCTGACTGGCGGTCACTTTGGGAGAAGGGACCATTCGCCACTTGGCTCCGCTTGACGGGGAAAGTCATTCTTCCAAGTACGCCAGTCTCTATCGAGGTTAATTAATATAAATCCAGGCTGTCGTTACGTCATGATAATATCTGAGCGATCCCAACCAACGCCCATGAGTTGCAAAACGTCCAAGTATCAATGAATCGTCCCGGTGCTATAATCTCATTTCTGCTCGAAGAATTCCTCAACCCTTTCAACAAGATCTGCCTTTTTGCCTGCTGTAGAACGGCCGTGGGAAACAAGGAATTCCTTGAGAACAAGGAGGGTAAGCTGTAAAATTCATTAGTGCCCATACTTTCGAGAGCATTGTGACGATATTACCTTTGATATGGCTCCTTTCTCATATTGTAGCCGAACCTCGTCTTCCACGCCGCCGAAACCTGCTTCCGCCTTGACCCTTTTAGCTGGTTTACTTGCTCCTTCTTCAGCTGCTCGATCTCTTGGGCCTCGTTTGGCAAGCGTGGATGTTTTGGGCGCCTCTGCAGAAATTTTATTGTACTGTGATTCGAGTTCATCGGACCAGGCTAACACATACTCGCCAGCACGCTGTTGTAGGAAGATGTTTAGAAGGGTTCCTTAATGAGAGTGATCAGAAACCATCAAGATGACCTACCTTGTCGATCTGTCGGTACTTGGGTACCGTTTTATCCTCAGGCTGTTCTGGAAGGTCTTCATCTAACGCGAGCGCTTGCAGAATGCGGTAATGCCATTGAAGGGCTCGAACAATAAGCAACTAATTGCTTTTTAATATTAGAACGACAACTTACAAGGGTTTGGATATTTTGTAGGATCGTACACTGCCTTCGGCAACTGTAACTGCTGAACAACTTCTCGCATCCGATCAATCAGGGGCTCAGGGGCAACATTCAGACTCGTCTCAGGGTTCTGTCGAACATCATCCGCAAAAGGAAGAGGCAAAATCCACATTCCCGGAGGGAATTTCTGAGTCCCTTGGTCGTCGGTCTTTTCTGGTCCAGCAATCATGGCCGCTAGGACTGGCGCCGCGTTCTTGCGCGCAATAAACCAGACAAGAGCCATTTTACTGTCCTTGAAAAGCTTCTGGTGAAGGGCAGAAAAGACTCGTGTTGAGCCTATATAGGTTTCTTCCGAAGGATAGATAAACGTGGGATGCTTCAGGTTGGCCCAGAATGGTAACGCAGTGATCGGCTTGAAGCCGATGATACGAATCACAGGATCACCAAAATTCCTCAGCGACTGTTGTTCCTCTGGTGTGAAGGAGATTTGCTCATCGCCAAACTTGTACGCTTTCCTGATCTCTCCCTTCTCAACAGCGCGTGCGGTATCATCCGCTGTTAGCGTGGTAACACCTTTGGCAATCTGAGGTTTTTCGCCTCCAAGCCAGACATAGCAGCTTCTAGCGGGCTCCTGGCGTTTAAATAAAAGATATCCATTGACAGATATCTTGAATTCTGGGCCAAGTTCTAGAGTGACATTTGAGAATAGTGCACGGCGTGGAACAGATTTGGAGTTAACACTGGACAAAAGAGAATTGAGTAAGGAGATCCCATCCCCGGTAGCCGTTGAAACCTTCCTCTCGGATTGGAAATAAGCAGGAGCATCTGGATCGGTGGGAGTGGCTTTGTAAATGATATCCTAAATGGAATTAGCATACAAGTCTATTGACCCACAGCGTACCGCCTACGTCATAGAATTTGGAAGTATCAAACTCATATTCTGGTCGAGATATCGGAAACAGTTCTATGACAACTCCAAGATCATAAAGATCCTTGGCACGGACAGTTGCAGCGGACCGTAAGGACTTGTTCTCGCCATGAGGATTATCATTATCGGTCACTATGAATAACCTTCTGGAGGTGAAGTTCGGGGCTTTCGAGGTGAATATCTGATTCGCACAGAAAAGGACATTGGCCATCGATACTGGCTCTTTGGATGGAACGAGAATATCCCGGGACTCGCCTTCGTCTTCAGCGAGTGCTCTTAGGCCCTTCACCTCGTCGGCGGACGGGACGTCGAGATCGGTAAAAAGGTAGCAATGGGGATAGGAGAGGTCCCCGCGGCTATTCTCGTCTTCATTGTAGAATTTCGAGTCCTGAGTCCCATATAACAAAACGCCTATCATGTCACGGGGGTTGGAGATAATGCGTTGTTGCATGAGGTGGTATGCGGATTTTAGAGCAGCGGAGGCAGGGGATTCCTTGACAGACTTTTTGGGGTCGGACGATGGACGTGGCGTCAGCATCGAATCACTGACATCAATCGCAAATAGTACTGCATCTTTGACTGATTTATAGCCCTGGTTCGCGCTTAACGGTTAGTTGAAGCCATCATGTTTGGTACGTTGGCAGGTATTTGGGAGTATAGTTATACAGTCTCATCGATTTCCTCTTCCCCCTCAAAAGAATCATCGCCGCGGGGAGCATCATCAGCCATGATGGATATGTGATGGGAAGGAGCTGGCCTCAACCATGGAGTGTAGGTAGGTAGGTAAATATATACAAGCTGCTCTGCTGCCTATAGACGCGATTACGGAAACTCCGACGCGGGGAAACACGAGAATCACGTGGAGACGCCAAGCCTTGATGATTCTAGGTGACTTCTGATTGGCCGATGGAGCTCTCCGACGTTTTTCAACCTCCAACCTTCCAAGGAAGTGCAATTTGACTTGGACGTTCCATGATTATTCCAATTGAATGGATTTAATGTCTGCTTTATATTTGCTTTCTCTAACACATTATAGTTATATATTTAGAGAAATCCTTTCTTTCCGTTGAGCCGCAGCATCTCGCCTACCTAAGCCATGCCTCTTCGTCGTCCCTCCGCTTTTCCCCGACAATTGCGAAAGAGTACTTGTCCGGGGCGACCGACAGGTCTCAGTTATCTAGGGTATAGTGGCTATCAAAGATCGGGCCTTGCGACTGCTGTACCTCCTGTGACCCAAGATGCGACCAGCTCCAAGGGACCGACTGCCATGGTTTTCTTAAACATGGGAGGTCCATCAGTCACCGATGAAGTGCAAGACTTTCTCAGCCGATTATTTGTATGTTTTAAAATGTTTAAATGCGCTTGACAAGCTTTGTTCTTTTTACACCTTGCTAATACAGGCTATCTACGTATAGGCCGACGGCGATCTAATTCCATTAGGACGATTACAAACATACCTAGGTCCGCTCATCGCCAAAAGGAGAACACCCAAGATTCAAAAGCAATATGCGGATATCGGAGGTGGATCACCTATTAGGAAATGGTCGGAATATCAGTGTGAGGAGATGTGCAAAGTACTGGATAGAATATCTCCAGAGACAGCACCACATAAGCCTTACGTTGCATTCCGATATGCCGCTCCGCTAACGGAGGAGATGTATACCAAGCTGTTGGATGATGGGTTTGGGAATGGCAAAGGAGGTCGAGCGGTCGCATTCACGCAATATCCACAGTATTCCTGCTCTACGACGGGGAGCTCGCTCAACGAGCTCTGGAAATGGAGGAACAGGCTGGAGGGCAAGCGGGCAAACACCGACGTGGATCCCTCGGGGACGATTCAATGGAGTGTCATCGACCGGTGGCCGACGCATCCTGGCTTAGTGGAGGCCTTCGCAAGGAACATTGAGGTTCAACTCAAGACATACCCAGAAGAGAAGAGGAAGGGAGTGGTATTATTGTTTTCGGCCCACAGCTTGCCCATGAGTGTGGTAAACAGGGGTAAGAGTTATGGTTAATTTTATATGGCTTAGACTAATACCTCCCAGGTGACCCTTACCCTGCTGAGGTAGCCGCGACTGTTCATGCCGTGATGCAGAGACTGAACTATAGCAATCCTTACCGACTGTGCTTGGCAGTCTCAGGTTGGACCATCTGCCTGGCTCGGGGCCCAGACAAGCGACACTGTTCAGGAGTATGTCAACCGTGGGCAGAAGGATATTGTTCTCGTGCCCATCGCCTTCACTAGTGATCACATTGAGACCCTCTATGAGCTAGACCACGAGGTGATCCAGGATGCCAACAGCCCAGGTGTCAAACGGGCGGAGAGTCTCAACGGGAATCCTATTTTCATCGATGCTCTTGCAGATATCGCACAGGATCACCTCCGCAAAGGGGAGAAGTGCTCGCTCCAAATGACCCTGCGCTGTCAGGGCTGCAGGAGTGAACGGTGTTTGGAACAGAAGAAGTTCTTCGCGGGCGAGGAGGCTTCGTCTCTTGTTGTATAGATAGCTCCTTGGAATATTACTTAGACCGATCAACCTGTGTAGTAGATTTGGAATAAGAAACCGTGCAGGTGGGCTATGCAAATTCCTTGAATTGATTTAGATTGGATATACTGACTCTAAAATATTTTGCTATAGTTTGTTTGACTTTCTATATTGACAAGTTGATTGATATCACTAAAAAACCGTCGTGTCCTTGCATCGCCAAGCGTCGGTGGCATATTGCTCGCTCTGTGCGACCTCGGCTCTTTTATGCTCAAGTCATTTACATGCATTGTCCATCCATTCTCGGATCCATTCTGCTATTGTAATCAGGATTCCCAGCATGTTTCTCCACCTTAAATCCAATAAAAATAGTCTCTTCATTATCCCTAGCACTAGGAAAAATATCCCTGGATCATCTCGCGTTGGACTGACGCAACGTCCCTGAACCGCATCCTTCATCATGGCAACTCTGGTCAAAGAGGAAAAGTCAGGCGGTATTTATTAGGTACTGAAGTCTTGCGTCTTCTTTAGCACTTGTTAGTAGAAACTTCTTCTCTTTTGAATATTTTTGGTATTTCCAAGGATCCTTGGCCGAAAGCTGGTAATTGTGCCGTTATTACTAATGCTCACCTAATGTGAGATTCGAGTCGAGTATAACGTTCTGAAGATTCCTTGATTCCATTCATGCGTTCATGTTCAGGTGCCCCCTCATCGTCAGCGATGGAGGATGGGACTCACTTTGCAACGCCCGCCGATGCGCAGCTAGAATCCCGGTCGAGCCCTTCCGGGGCCAGCAACAATACAAACTACGCCAAAGGCTCCGCAGTGCGCGTACGTGTCCATGATGAAACGCCATTACTACAACAAACTAGCGAAAGTGCGGATTATGGGTCTTTGTCGCCTTCCTATGAAGGTACCGGCACTTCCGGGGTGGACCGTCCTAAATGGCGAAGGCCGAATGTGAGTTGAGAGCTTTTCTGGTGGTCGCTTTCTGACTCTGTTAGGTTTTCTGGATATTGCCGTTTCTTCTCCTTTTCATGATTGGGTACGGGGGCATGTTTGTCCCGAAGATCAATTTGATTCTTACCCTTGTCTGTAGAGACTATTATGCTGAGAAGGCATCGAAGGATGGCAACTTCACGTATCTCCCTATCAAATTCGGGGAGGATAATTCACAGTGCCAAATACCGGAGATTCAAGCTCTCGTGGCACGCTTCCAATTGTATCTGAATTTGGTTGCAGGCATTTTGTCTGCGCTGGTCAGTCCTCGACTAGGTCATTTATCAGACCTCTATGGCCGGACAAGGGTCCTCGCGCTCTGCATCTTAGGAGCTTCATTGGGTGAGGTGGTCACTGTCATTGTTGCCGCTCGGGCCGAGTATATGCCAATACATGTACTCCTAATTGGCTCCATTTTAGACGGTCTAGGGGGATCGTTCACATGTGCTGTGGCGTTGGTCCATTCGTATGGATCCGATTGTACAATATCAGAACGGCGGAACGTGGTATTCGGGTATTTCCACGGAGCCTTGTTCACTGGAATTGCAGCTGGCCCATTCCTTGCTGCCAATATTATCAGGAAGACGGGGAGTGTGCTACACTTCTTCTACCTCGGTCTTGGGTTTCACATCCTATTTCTGATGGCTTCCTTGTTTATTATCCCGGAATCTCTGTCCAAAGGACGACAGCAAATAGCCAGAGAGAAACAAAAGGCATTGCCCGATAAAGGGGACACTTCCTGGCTTTCCATAAGTAGACTGAACCCCATTAACCTTGTCACTCCTCTTTCTATTCTTATGCCATCCGTGGGACGTCCTAGCGCTTTGTTCCCCAACCGCCATGGCGCGAGCCCTGCTTTGCGAAGGAACATCATTCTTCTCTGTGCAATAGATACTGCTGTTTTCGGGGTCGCCATTGGTACAGCACAAGTGCTCATCATATATGCCGAGTATATGTTTGGATGGGGCGATGTTGAGTCCAGCATATTTGTCTCCGTCGTCAATACTGTTAGAGTGATCACCCTCTTTTTGATACTTCCAGTCATCACCCGGATTTTTACTGGGCAAGCCAGGCAAACAAACGGCATAACTGGCTCTACCAAACTCGACATTAATCTCATTCGGCTTTCTGTATTCCTAGATCTTGTTGGCTACGTCGGCTATGCATTGGCAATCCACGGATCGCTGATGATCCTGTCAGGCATCATAGCAGCGTTTGGAGGGATGGGCTCACCGACTTTGCAATCATCTCTCACCAAACATGTGCCTGGCGACCGAATCGGGCAGATGCTAGGTGCTATGGGCCTGCTGCATGCGCTCGCCAGAATTACGGCCCCGACGGTTTTGAATCTCCTCTACAGCGTGACCGTCGGGAAATTCACGCCAATGGTATTTGTCTGCTTGGCAACTGTATTTGGAGTCGCATTTATTCTGAGTTTTTTTATCCAGGCTCACGGTCTGTGCCCTCTGTTATCTGTTTGGATACAGGCTTACATATCGCAGTTGGTCTTGATGTCATTGAAGACGACGACGGTTCAGAGACGTAGTTGGTATATGCCATTTTATTAGAAGGTTTAAAGGATATTATTCTATATTATTATTATTTCCAGATAATAACTCCGGTTTTTTTTGTATTTTTGCATACTGTTACGGCTCTTATAGCAGTAGAAGGACTACGGCGGACTTTAATTCCACAAGCGCAAATTTCGGGCTCGGCGAAACCAGAATAAAAAGTTGAAGTCGCAATTCAATCCTCTCCCTTCATTTTACTTCTTTATCAACCCAGTTCTTGCCAATTGATAACATCCTTCCTTTTCCCACTTCTATTCAATTCGTTCTTTTATTCAATTGCATTAATGCCCAATCGTTGACCAAATGAATCACCGCCGACGGTGGTTCTCCCTTCATGATCTCGAAATCGTCCAACGGCACCTCCGCAGTACCATCTCGGAATGCCCTTCGAGCTTTGCGGAATATCGCCCTCGCTGGCTCGACTTTGGGGACATTCTGCGCTGCCGCCGCCATCACTTATGATATTCACCGGAGGATCCGCGTTGCCGAACGTATCGTCGAGAACAAACGAACTCTCCATGCCTCAGCCCCCCAGTACGATGCCACGGCTGCTGCAAGACGGTTGGGGAAGATGATGGAAGCGGCGGAGGCTGGGGAGTTTATGGGTATTGCTTCTTTGAAAGACGAGGAGCTACGACCTCGAAGAAAGAAGACGGCCGATGTTGAGGGGCATGGAAAGACACACAATGGATCACCCGGTTCCAATAATTTAGTCGAAGACCATAACGACCTGACTCGATCAAATTCTTTCTTAGACTCTCTAGGACTAAGTCTGCATCGCACCGTTCATGATGATAAGAAGGGAAAGCAATTGAAGCCGGAGTCGTTCCACTCCGAAATGCGGATAAATTCATTTGATCAAGTCAAATTCAATACGATACGGCAACAAAGCGACTCTAAACAAGACTCCTCTACAACTCTCCCCATTCGTCCATTTCAGACCCGTGCTCTGTCACTGGCACAAGAGATGATTGCGTTCCTTGACCAAGGGCGGGCGATAGAGGCTGCGCAGTTGTTCATAGATGCATACACGGAGGAGGGTATTTCTTATACAATTTTGGATCTCGTGGAAGAGACTTTCTACATGAACTGCAAGCAGCAAAACGTGTTTATCGCGAGAAGCGTTTTCATGCGTCTTGACCAGTTAAATAGGGTATCTCCTACGATGTGGGCAACCCTAATGCTTGCGCTGGCGAAGAAAGGATGTATAGAATCAGTCGCAACTCTATATACAGATTACATTGGGCGGTTCCAACTTCCGCCTGTACTGGTGGATATTGTGATTCGCTGTCTTGTCGAGTCCCAGAGGTTGACAGCGGCAAAGAAACTCCTGTTTGAGAATCTACGGATTGATCGCAATTGTGGCCTGTGCGGTGCTTTCCTTGCGGGAATTTGGAGGAAAACCAGGAGTATCGAGCTCATAAATGGGCAGCTGGCGAAAATTCTGAATATCCTCCCTCGTATCGGGAAACGGCCCAGCGAAAAACTCTTTAACCCTGTGCTCAAAGCGTATATCGAGTTCGGCCGACTCACTGACGCCGAGGCCATGGTGAACGACATGGCGACCAAGCATAACATTCGGATTGTATGCCGTACTAAAGGCTTATTGGTATTTGGAAAGGCTCTCAATTGTGATTGGGAGGGGGTCAAACAGGGCCTACAAGAAATGCATGACTGTGGAATGACCCGGAACACAAGAGATTTTATCCAAATCTTTGACCGTATATTCCTCGAGTACTGGGTCTCCCATTCAGGGGTTGAAACCCGTGATTTTGTTTTCTATTATATTGATAACTTTGGGATCCAGCCGGACCGGGTCCTTTACAAGCATATACTGGAAGCATTCGTTGAGAAGGGAGATCCGAATATGATCCACGAGTTCTCCACGATGATTCATGAACGGGGTTGGAAAATTCCGTTTAGTGAAAAGGAATTCTTGGAAATCCTTCGCTTGAGACGTTTGGCGCTGGAAGAAAGCCCTGTAGGGTTCTGGCAAATGCTTCAGGCAGCGCGATCAAAGTATGGGTCAGCCGCTACATCCAATCGAGTCCTTGGCTATGATCAACGCTCCCTTCCTTCCACCGATGTTAATAAAATGCCCTTCACAGGTGCGCCCTTGCCATGGTACGAACGGTCGATCGAGCAGGGGTTGACTGCCCCGAGGCGCGCTGATCAGTACCAGAAGCTTACCAAGCAAATGGCGTATTCTATACAGGTCGGGAGGATTCCAGAGGCGCTTGCTAGCTTTGCAATTGCAAAGAGGGCGGGGTTCTGCATGAGCCAGCCTCACATAGAATTGGCTGTGATTGCAACGTTACTTGAATACGGGCTCCATGCGGCTCAAAATTTCCTTGAGACTGAGTCGTCAGTTATTCAAGGTTTATTTAAAACCTACCCCGAACTTTTCGACCAGATCGCAGAGGGCGTTCCCGAAGAGGAACTGGTTCAGACGGCGGTTTTCCGTTTCTATCAACTCTCAGAGTCAACGAAATACATGAAAGTCAGACACCATATCACGGTGACAACCAGCCGGCGCTTGATGCTTGCCAACAAGCCGGACCTAGCTTTGGACCTACTAATATCCGTCTACATGTCACGCTACAGAAGAGAGCTCGATTTCGGCGGTGTCTGTATGAAGATGCTTATACGTGCTTTCGCCAAGCTGAATCAGCTTCAAGGTATCCGGTGGTGCATTCTGACCGGCCTGTCACGGACGACAGCGGTCAGTCACGAATTCGTCGCTGAGGTCCGACTAGTTTTGGCCGGTCTGAGAAGGACTCTAAGTGCAACCGATGGGCCCAAACTGGAGTATCTCGAACAAATCGGCGATATGCTAGAGAAGAGTCAAAGCGACTCAGGGACATGGACGGTCCACACCAACCCTCATTTGAAAAGGAGCTCTCGACACAAGTTACGAAGAACTAATGATGAGAAGCTTCTCTTCAGAAAATCTGATATCGCCCGGACGATCGAATCGTGGGATGAGGAATATGAATTGGAGGCTGCGCTGGGGAGAATTGACAGTCATCCGAGAACCACAGAATGGGATGAATCGAGATTTCTGAAAGAGGAGATACTGTATGGTAGTTTATGATGTATTTATTTATCCCTATTATATTAGTATTAGTATCTGTATTATAGATGTCTAGAAAATGGGCATACATGGTTGAACTAGAGAGGCTTGGATATTGTATGATGATGCCAAATCACATGTCACGCCACCCCAAAATCAATCCCCTTTCATTTTTCTTCCTGCACCAAATCTCAACTTCCTTCTTTTCCCTTCATACCTCCTCCTGTCAACAATTCGAATATGCGACTAGACTTGGCTCGAGTTCGCCGATTTTGCTGACCTCCATACCTCTTACAATGTCCTCCGTGAATGGCCATGTCACCGGATTCTCCGATGCGGCTGAACGACGACGACGACTACACCACGAGGCCGATGTATTGATCATTGGTGCAGGTATTCTCGGCTGCGCTTTGGCAGTTACATTAAGTAAACAAGGGCGGAGTGTATTACTGCTGGAAAATTCGTTAAAAGAGCCCGACCGGATCGTGGGGGAGCTTATGCAGCCAGGAGGTGCGCAGGCCCTCGAACAACTAGGTCTCCGCGATTGCCTAGAAGACATTGACTCGATCCGTGTGCACGGTTACCGAGTTTCGTACCATGGGAACCCAGTGAACCTCGAATACCCGAAAGACACTCCCTCTTCGCCGCGTCCTGAAGGTCGGAGTTTTCATCATGGCCGTTTCGTGATGAAGCTTCGTCAAGCCGCTCTCGCTTGCCCCAATGTTACCGTTGTCGAAACAAAAGTTACAGATCTGGTCACTTGCTCGCATACAAGTCAGGTTCTCGGGGTGGAGTGTGTGACCAAGGATTCGAGAGACTGCTACTTCGCCCATCTAACAGTCGTGTCGGACGGATGCCATTCCAAATTCCGCAAAGCCTACCACCCTTATATTCCCAAAGCGAGGTCGAAATTCTGGGGCCTGGAAATGAGGGATGCAAAACTGCCATCGCCCGGTTATGGACATGTGATTGTGGGCGACGTCCCGCCTATCCTCATCTACCAGATCGGAACCCACGAGACGAGAATCCTAATGGATATTCCCGAAGGTCTGCCATCGGCATCTGTCCAAAATGGCGGAGTGAAAGGTCACCTTCGGAACGCCGTCCTTCCTTCTCTCCCTGAGTGCACCCGGCCAGCTTTCCTTGATGCGCTTGAGAATTCCCCGCTGCGGTCGATGCCGAATTCCTTTCTACCGTCGTCGAGAAACAAGACACGGGGCTTGATGATACTAGGAGATGCGTTGAACATGCGACATCCATTAACAGGCGGCGGTATGACAGTGGCACTGAACGATGTGGTTCTTCTCCGTGAACTCCTAAGCCCTGAGAAGGTCCCAAATTTAGCAGATACGAGCAAAGTGCTAAACCAGCTCTCTAATTTCCACTGGCGAAGGAAGAACTTCTCTTCAGTCATTAATATCCTAGCTCAAGCTCTCTATTCCCTTTTCGCCGCAGATGGTAAAACCCTTATCTCCATCCCTCCCATTACAAAACTGACGAAAATAGATGACAACCTCCGCGCCCTCCAAAGAGGCTGCTTTCGATATTTCCAAATTGGGATGGCCGGCGAACCAATGGGCTTACTTGGTGGATTGCTACAGCAGCCCTTCGTCCTTTTCCGGCACTTCTTTACTGTGGCATTCTTGTCGTTGTGGGTAGTTTTGAAAGAGTGGCCAATATACTTGGCTCCAGTTGCCATTCTCCGATGTATTATGGTGTTTTGGACAGCGTGTGTGGTTATTTTTCCATATATGCTATGGGAGGTTTGGTGTTGATTGTTTATTCTCTGGTTGGCTGGGTTTGGAGAGAGAGAGAGAGGGGTGGGGAGAGTAGGGAGCTGCTGTCACATATTTTCATACCCCGTATATTCTTGTATCTATTATCATCTTGACGATGACATATCGGTCGTTGTAATATATTACTTAGTTTTCTTAAGCTAAGTGAGTTTATACTTATGACGGAGTGGTCTAGATCGGCTATACTAAGCTACAACAGACCAAAGCAACTGCCTATTATTAGAGAGGTTCATTGATACACCTCTCAACTGGATATTCTTTATCTATGCAGGTGTATAAGCTGTCTTGCTTTAATCCCAATGAAATTCCTGTCTACAGGTATATATATCTCCTACCTAAAGTAGGGATCTAAGCACAATAATATATGCCTATTTACTCGAGCCCAGCCACCATTTTACATAAATTCAATCAGTTCAATTAATCAATTCATTGACTTAATCAGTTTCTTTACTAAGTACATCTTAATCATCACCAATGCAAACATGAGCGATACAAAATAGTAGTTGTAGTTATAGTTGACGGTTCGCCCGGTAAGTAGCAAAATCTTTCGAGACACAACAACAGGAACAGACAGATTGTATGACAAGGAACAAAGAAGAAGAATAAAGAAACCCGACTCGCCTGGCTCCCTGCTATGATGGTATATTTGAATGATGATGCGATGATGCGACGGTCATATAATAAACAGACAACAAACAAGAAGTGATTGAACACCGGGTCTGAATACAGTAGATAGACATGAACAAGAAAAGAAAACAGTGGCCAAGGTTGGAAACCAACGATCCATTTTGTTGGGATTTCGATATATAAATCCTCCTCTTTCGCTTTCAGTCAATGCGGTAGGTTAGTCCCATTCCTGCAAGGAGACAATCAAGAATGTACAGCAGAAGACAAAGGTAAGTAAGCCGAATAGAAAATAAACCAGAAGCAATAAATGCAGGGAACCAAACCGACAAAAGACATAGTCGTGAACGACCTCAAGGAGAGAAACAACAGGTCGAAAGAACAACGAGCAGAGAATCAAGAATTGGGAACCTGTATGCAATAAATTCAATCAAACAAGTATGTAGTAACCTTGACTGTCTAACACCCGGCCTGCCCTGACAGCCAAATTCCGGTATCTAACCTTGGATAACGCCAATATTTTCAGGAAGCGAAAATGAAAGAAACAAAGGGGAAGGTGCCGTCAGATAGACATAAACACAAAAGGGAATTAATAATCCCCATTCAAAATATTAATTGAAATATCGTATTCGCAGGTAGACAAGCCGTCGTCACCCTGTATGTCCAAAGTCCAAACATCGTGGTAGGACCCCGGTAGTCCAACAGGAACCAAAGAATCGTTGCTTTGATGCACAATACAGAGGTATAGAAGTGGGTGCAAGATGACCACTGGCAATTAACTGAAAACTTGTCGTAGACGGGTAACGTGCCGGCACTGATTTTTTGGTTCTCCATCTCTTTCACAGCCCGGACTCGGCCTTACCATGATAACCTGCAAGATATCTCACTCCCTCTTTTTGGTGAAACAACCGAAAGACGAAATTCAGCCAATACCAATCTCAGCCACCCTTTCTCAATGATTCATCCGCTGGCAACGGCTCTGGGCCACCATTCGCATTTTGGCGGTGCTCCGGCGACTTGTGGTTTTTCTTCTTCTTCTTTGGGATCTGCCAGCCATTGGTCTGCGGTGTGGGCGTAGCACTATGCCCGGTCGGTCCAACACCATTCGGTTTGCGATGATCAGCTTGTCGGTCTTTTTTATCACTTGGTGTATTTGAATTTTGATGAGAATTATCAGACCGACTCTTCGGCTTTGCCTTGTGGGTAACTCCGTTGACTTTCTCATGATGAGCTACTCCGTTTGGCTGACGTTTGCCGTTTGGTAACTGAATATTCGACTCTGTTGCTGGTGGTATCCCAGAGACCGGGGCTATCTTCTCTGTCGTCGATGTGGACTGTTTTAGGAAAGACGTCTCTTTGACCGGGGGTTCTTGGTGAGGGTGTGACACTTTCGAGTTCTCAGATCCCGTCTTCGAAAGATCAGATAAGCTTTCGGTATTCGAGAGATGGAGATTTTGTAACCGACTCGAAAGGAGCCCAGGTCGCACGTGGTGACTATCCCCTACTCCGTTCACTAAATTAGATGCCGTAATGGAGTCGATAGGCTTCCGTGAAAACGTGGGCACCTGATCCATCTCAATCGAGCTGTTATCCTGGAAATCCTGCGAAAAAGAGTCGGAGACGCTAACAGGAGTATCCATGTTCTGATCGTCCGAAGTTGAGGTACAATGGCTCATAGTCGCGTAATGTTCGATCCTGTCACCAGAAGCAGAGGGACGGTGATCGCTCAATGGCACAGATCCATCTACAATCAAAGGACCCCGATCGTTTGGTTTCTCTGGTCGGGTGGACCGTGGCTGCGTCGATCCATTCTGTGATCCGGGAGCTGAATTGTGTTCCGGGGAGGACGCAGATCCATCGTTGGATCGCAGGAATGAAACATAGTCCTGTGGGTTTGTGACCCAAGAGAAGAAACCATTTTGTTGCAGTGCTAGTCCAACTGGGGCGGACAGCATAGAACTTTGCTGATACCCTTGCGGTGAAGTAGCAAGATAATACCCCATGAATTCAGGTTGTTGACTTTCAGAACCATTGGGCAAACTGGCCGGTACGAAAGAATTCTCATCCTCGTGCTGTGATTCTTCAACGGAGTTCGACATATTTCGCTCACTTGATGCCTGTGGATTTTCTCCCAACTGCGGGACTGCGTATAGGGGCACAAAGCTGTGGGAAGGTGGAGAATTGAGAGATCGTGCGGGCTGTGAATGTGCACGGTTCGATCCCCTCGGAGACCCATTCGCGGCGGATGACCGGCGGGGACTACGTCGAAGGTCAGGGACTGCAGCCGTTGCAGTTGGCGACGGGGGGTTCGTGCTGGTTCCTTGTACACTGGGGACCGCGAATGGTATGTACCCAGGGCTGTAGTATACATTCTGACGTAGCGATGAGTTGAGAGGCGGATGATTTACCGTGTCAGATCTCGACCGAGAGTTTTCATCACGAGCGGATTCCTGTTGCGGCGGTACGGGGAAGTGTATGAAGGGTTGACGAATAAGCACTGGAGGCGATCGCCCTGTTAGAAGAGCCTGGTTCTGGAGTTGCAAGCGCAACTCCTGTTCCTGGGCCTGGAGGATTTGTATTTGTTGATAAAGTTGGTCATGCAAAAGGTATTGGGCTTGCTGGGCATAACTGGAAAACTCCGGCGCATGGAGATTCCCATTACGGTAGACACCCGGTTTCGACGGGCCATATGACGGTCGACGACCATTGAATCCACCACGGCCATAATGGTTCGAATGTCGCCCACCTCGGCCGCCACCTCGGCCGCCACGGTAAGATTGGGACGGAGTTGAAAGAACTGGCCGCGGTTGTGGCGGAGGCCGCTCGAAGCAGCGTTCTTCCTCGGGCGGAAACTCATACTGCTCACAGCAGTCATCAAGTTTCCCTTCTACCAGAGCCTTGAAGGCTCTGCGAAGTTCCATGTGTACGCCCCTGAAAGAGGTATCATCTGCGGTGTTTCCCAAATTTCTAGAAGTGTTGAATGGTTCCTCCACGCAGAGGCGGTTATTTTGTAGCAGGTGCCATCCCTTGGCCTCTTTGGATATTAACCTTCCTTCGCGGACCGAAATGACATTTCTTTCGTAATTGAGCTCATGACCATAGTAACGGAAAAAATGGAAAAGCAGTTCACCGAGAGTCTGCTTATTTTTCCGTCCGTACCCAGCCAGTGAGCTGAGGTCATCATCGAAGGAGCAAACCAACCCATCTGTCGTTAACCTCTTTTGATGTGGACGTGCTTGCAGACTCGGGAGAATCGGCGGGTCTCTTGTTTGTAGAAAATTGATGATCAAACAAATCCACGTATAGGAGCTTAATGTCCCTCCCAGCGCTGGCTAAATGTCAACACCAAGCACGCGTATTGAAGAAAAAGGGAACACCTACCGGCATCATTAAGAACCCTTCGTTTCGTCCAGAATTTGATAATCATGGCCAATGGGCGGATGCGTTCGTCAATCTCCACGTATGTCCGGATCATGCGTGTGTTCTCCAAGGCCAAGGTATTATTGACATTCATGTCACATGCGAGCCGGAGTTCAGGGTCCCAGATTTTCACGATGGGAACTTTCGCGTGGGAAACACATACGACACGTTCCATGCCGTCTGCTCAGATGTCAGCAGTCAGTCGCTGAATGAGAGGGAAATCTCCTTACGCCTCGCCAGAACTTCAGCCAATAAACACACGTGCTCCAATTCTTTCGAGGTGGTGGTGATACAAAGGTCCACTAATTCAGTCAGTGAATCTGCAAGTAAAACTAATAGTAACACAATCGGCATTCGATCAACGTACCGTCCGAGTCGCTCGAGCACAATTTATTCCCTGACGAGCCAAAAACATGCACCTTAATATCACGGCCAGGCCATTGCTCATTGAACAGTCTCTCCAGTTTTCGAACGAGTTGCTGCCGGCGATCATCGCTTTCTGCGGATGGTAATAACCGATCATATATCTCCATCATATCCGCGGTCAGCTTCTTCTCTTCCTCTGGCCCCAGCTGCTCCTTGAGAGCCTCCTTCTCTTCCGGTAACAAATCACCTCCCAAGGTATATGGCATTCGCCTTCGGAAATATGCCATAGCCGTCTCATATTTACAGCCTCCCAGCGGTTTCCTGAACGACGGGGGGAGGTGGGTAGATTCCGAGTGAGTGGATCGAGGGGAGGTGCTCCCGTGAGGTGGGGAAGGGGACCGTGAATGGAACGACAGATTCCGCGAGCGCTGATACGGAGTCGAAGGAAGCGAGCTTGACTGATGCGAAGTCAAAGGAGGCCGACCGGGAGAGTCTGACGGGGTGTCGCTGGCCAGCTTCCACGTCATATTGGAGGGCTTCTCCGACCCTATTGGTGAGATGCCACCTGCAAGACAAGACGATTTGACATGCCCATCGATCTTCGGGATCATACAGTGAACCCCAACGTTGTCCGACAACGTTGGCCTCTCTAAATCACCACCGCTGCTGAGGTGCGTGACGGGGTCCAAACGTCCGGCGTGCGACCGGTTACAGAAACTGATCAACCTTCCAGGGTCCTTTAAAGCGAATATATACCGCCAAAATTTTTATAATATCTCAAAGCTCTGTCAGTTCGAACAAAACGGAGGATTTGAAACGGCCTGGCGGGTATGGTGGGCAGTGGATCAACCCAGTGACCGAGGTCGATAACGGGGACAAAAAGCTCCAAGATTAATAAAGAAGGAAATCGGAATTGAACAATGGAGAGGAATAGGAGGAAGGAAGCTGCTAACGAAAGCGAATGCGTCAACAGTACACTCTTTTGTCGAGTCGAATCGATAACGGCTTCCCGGGGGGGGGGGAGGTGAAAGGACGCCGATCTTAGTTGAGAAAGAGAGGGACGGATTAGAAAGGAAGACAGTCGATGATAGTGAGGCAGTGGTAGGTAAGTAGGTATGAATGAGGTGATCAGATCAGACCAGACTGAGGGAAGAAGTGAGAAAGAGAGAGAGCGAGAGAAGTTGAGAATGTATAGAGAAAGAAAGAAAGAGAGAGAGAGGGGAGGATCCAAGGATGAGAGAGAGAAAGTGAGCCAGGGGCCTTTGAAAGGCGGTCGCTGGCACAGCCGAACCTCTTCTAATTCGGAGCCAAAACCACACACTTCTTCTTGATTATTTTTTTCCTCTGCAGGGGATGAACTACCTGGAAGTTCCATAAAAAGGTACACGGCTTTCTGGGCCCTGGTGCATTTATTTCTCGTCATTTGTCTGTGCTAAAAATCCCAAAGGAAACCATCTCAATCAGGCATTGCATGTACTACAAACCCGTACATCCACATCCACACATACATACACGGGGGCTGAAAGGAATGAACTAGGGCTCTTTCTCCCTCTCTCTGTGGCAGGTTTTAAGTTGAATTCAGAATTAGTTAATCAATCAATCACTGGAATTGGATTTCTTATTGAATACATTTTGAAAATGTCCGAGAGAAGCCCTTTTCACAATCTACTCATCCCTCCCTCTTCATGGATAACCCTGATTCTTGATCAAAGAATCCAACCCATGAACCACTCTTCCTGAGGCATCAATCTATACAATTCGGGTCTCATGTCTAGGCCATCTCGCTAGCTACTACAATACAGTCAAGGATCGAGTCTACCGTGCATCTGGGGCTGAGATATGGGCTGCATGCATGCAACTCGGGATGGAGTTGGAAGCAAGTCAGTGAAATGTAATCCCCAGATAGGTTGAACCATATTGAGCCATGCTGAAGAAAAAAGAATGGCTTCTCTGGCTATTCTTCTTTCCCTATTCTTTTTGACATCCAGATTCGGCGACTCGTCGATGATTCCGCCTGTGGTATTGGATGGTAGACTAACCCGCATGGGCTGAATTGGATGAATGGCTCGTTTAATGGCTGGAAAACAATGGAAAACCGTATTCGCCCTCTTATTATTCACTTGTTCGTTTGAGGAATCCCCTGCTGTTTCATACGCTTCTTATGTCTTTCCATCTCCTTACTTATTCCCATTCATATTTCCAGGTTACTAAAGTCGGTGATAGTCCACAGGGCTTATTGACCGTTGAATAAATGGGATCGTAATGCCCGTCTACTAAGGCTTTGGGTCAGCCTCCCATGACGTTGCCAGGAACAATGAAAGGATAATACCTCCACAATGAAAGACTGGCGTCTGGGTGGATCTCAAGGCTAGATTCAAGAATCCATTGACTTTCGGAGCATCCAAATCATTCGCGGAAATCCAGATCCCATGCTCTTTGTTTGAATCCATCCACAGACAATTTCGCCCAAAGTCTTGAAATCTGGCAGCTGACTTCACATCCTCATGGCAATGTAAGTCTGCAGAGGTATATATATGTATGTCGTGGTTCTTGGCTTCAAGTCCGACACGTGGGTTATGCATGTATATATCCGAGTCGCCTCCTCGACTCAGTCTCTTAGTACAATCACCTGAAATGCAAACAAAACAAGCCTATCTCCTGGTTTAGTATCCTCTGGCGCATATCTGATCCCTACCTAATCTAGCAAGCGGCAGAGTGGAGCGGGGAAGGAATGGGTACTGGGAGACGGATATGCTTTATGGCTTCGCTCCTAAACAAAGCATGTAGCTACGGCCTGCTCATCCGGCATGGATGAGTCCATTTAAGGTACGTGGATTATATAAGACCAAGGTTAGATGGTACGTCAGGAATGTTGTTGAGAGTTCAATTGACTGTTCCAGAGCCTTTTCTCCATGGCCTAGTACAAACCTGTTTGGTCCTAGGGGTAGGTTTGTCAGCACAGGAAAAAGTGTCTGAAGAGGTTAACTCTACTTAGGCCATCGATGGAGGGACAGGGTCGAGGGGTGTCGAATACGATTCCGCATGAATGGACTACATTTCTGAAGGTGCATAAACCAGCTTCATTGGGCAGATATACATAATCAGTCACAGGGGGATAAATCATCCAGTTGTGTTGCTAGAATACCAAAGCTTCCCCGCGAAAGCCAAATTACAAAGATGACTGATTCTGAGCGCGAGAGTTGAAATCTGAGTAACCAGGGATGATATTTAGTGCAGAATCAAGGAGTACTGGTGGGATAGTGGTCTGCGGATCCAGATGGACAGTTTTTGGAAAGTTCTATGACATAAGGAAACAGACACAGTGGGCGGGTACCTTGATGGGAGGAGGACAACCGTGGATGGCAAATTTGGACGTGAGGGAAGAGTAGGTACCTTTTCGTCTCGTCTTGGCCGTGAAGGACTAAAAATGCCACGGACGGTCCGAGTCCGAGCAGGAGAACTGCCCCACTAGTACACTTGGACGGCAGGAAGTGACCGTTACACTTGAGATGGTCTGTCCATGATGGATGGATGGATGGTGTCTTGTCATGGTCAGATAGATCAGGATCTATTCCATTTCCAAGTAGTCTTCTTTTGGAATGATCAAATAGAGAGCCAGCAATGAATACCTAACCACATCAGTAGATAATAAACTGGTGGGAAAAGAGACGAAGAATAGTCAAGGGGAGGAAAAAAGAGTAAGGCTCTCTCTGTACAGTAACAATCGGATTATTCCAACTGGTGGGACAAGTCACGGGATTGCCCTAAATCTCCCGGTGAGAAAGAAAGAAAATAAAAAAAACAATGGGGTTTTTCAGTTAATTCATCTGCTTAAAATAGAAAAATAAATTGCAGAAAAATAGAAGAAGATATAATCAAATTAATTAGATATTTATCTAGATTGTATTTGTACGAATAATGAATTGTCTAGTCCGACAGGGACCGACAAGAGAAATTCAGGAAGCGCGGGAAAGACGAAAAGAGGAAAATTAAAGCATCCACTCAATTTAATCTCTCCTAATTTTTTTTTTTTTTATTTCCCTCCTTCACTTTCTTTTCCACACCCCCCCCCCCCCCCAACAACCATCCGTTTTACTTCTTCTTCTTT